>APFE031083294.1:112806-153213 GCA_000404065.3 Pinus taeda | reverse complement strand
AGAGGAGTTGGATTAGCTTTAACCACCTCACTGGGTGAAGTGGCAAGGTGTGTTACATAACACAATACATGCAAGGAAGCCCACTACCATCATCAGGAGCCGAGCTACCTATACCATAGGTCTTAAAGAGTGCTACAGAGGGGGCTACAGGATCTAGAGACAACTACTACAAGATTGAGGTAGTTTTGCTACGTGATTCATACTACATGCTACAAGATCACTCTCAGGTGCTACAATATTGTCCAGAGGGGTGCAAAAGTGCCCAATCTTGAGCAAATTTAGCCACAAAACGCTAGAATCACAAAGGAACCTACAAGGGAATGATAAGTACCTATTTTTCCTCACCTTCTGTGGACAAGAAGCCTGCACAATTATTCAATTTTTTCCCACATAACATCCTGTATCAAATCTCTGAAAATGAAAGGAAATTGGAGTATGAGTATTTCTTGTGAATTGAGCATGATAGTAGGAAAATGGACTTGTTTTTGAGTTGGGCATGCATTTTTTCCTTCCCTTATCCAATTTTTCTCTAAAATGAGTTTCCACAAGGGATGGAAGGTAAACTTACCAAGAGGAACCCTCAGTGAAATTTTTGGGAGGCATAAGGCATACTTAAACTTCTGTGGGGAAGAAACTATGTCATACAAGTTAAACTTTAGTCTTAAATATAGACCACAAAACTCACAAATTGACAACATGGATGGAGGTTTTAACAAAGGGAAGCCTACTAACACTAATAGGATCCATCAACACCCTAAGATGCTCACCATTTTCCAAAATTATAACTAGATGGGATTCTTTGAAAATTGAAGGGGTGTTGCATTGGAATTTGCATTCAACCTACAAAATCCAAGTGGCCAAGAGTTTGTGACAATAATAAAAGAATTGAAGATCCATTTAATTAAAAATGACATAAGCAAGATCACTACCTTACCTGTGGGAGTGCACTAGGACGAAGGATCAAGAAATGAGGTAGTGAGTGCCATAAAAACTTCTTTTTGCAAAGAGTCAACACATGGTGCAACAAAATTTTGTACAGAGTGCTATGGGAAAAATGAAAAGTGCTACATGATTTTGTACAGAGTGCTATTGGAAGAATATAGAGTGCTACAAGGGCTAATTCTACCCAAAATTTTGAAGAACAAAGGCAGTCATCAAGATAGAGGATAACAGAGCAGACAAAGAAGTATACATGACAGCAAATGACACCACAAAAATAGAGACACGTAGAGAATAGTCAGAAAGAAAAGTACTGAGTTGCTCAGGGGTGAGAAACAATTCCAGTAGGGGGGAGATGATGGGCTTCTATATTGTATATATTGTAAGGCCCATTTGATCATTACTAAACACTTAAAATATGTATTTAACCCCCTTACTTGCACATTATAGAGTTAATACATAATATTAATGGGTCCTTAGGAATTTGATTTATCCTTGCCAATTAGAGAAATTTTGAGGTCTAAAATGGGCATCCTAAGGAATATTATAAAACAAGTGGAAATAATAAAATAAGATTATATCACTTCATCAAGTTTTGGAGGGAAAAAAAAAACTATTTTCTCAGCTCATATTTTCAACTTATCTCCCTATAATTTTACTCGAATGTCAAGCAATAATATTATTTCGATGCATAATTTGATTTTGTGTCCAAGGAGTACCCATGTTGCATACTTTCTATGAAACCTATTACACGAAAAATGTGAAATACATGAAAAAACATGATTGCAATCATGTTTTTTCATGTATTTCACATTTTTCCATAGTAGGGTCCATCTAAAGTATGCAACATGGGTACTCCTTGGGTGCAAAATTAAATTTTGCATCCAACGAGTGCTCCCACTCAAAATTTAAGTAAAATCGTAGGGTGATAAGTTGAAAATACGAGTTGAAAAAGTAAATTTTTTTTACTCCAAAAATGGTGAATCATCCCTCATGGTTGACATCATCATATTGAATCTTATTGGTTCTTATAAAGTTGATTTTTGTTGTACATTTGTGCTTTGAGACCCATTTTTTACCTCAAAATTTCTCTAATTATGTGCTTAGTATTATTTATTTTTGTAAACTATTGTGAGAATATTGGGCAGATTTTGATGATTTGGAAGATGAGATAATCTAGGGAATTTCTCCCTACTATAAGATGGACCAATATTGGATAATAAATGAACATGATATAATGAAATTATTGAATAGATTATGGAGATATAGTGATTGAGAAAATCTAGGAATGTGCTCCCTGTCATTTAATGAAGACTCCTGTTGTTGAGGACTAGGTCCACTATTTCAGGGATTTTTAGGGGGGAATCAATCCTCCTTTCAAGGAGGCCAATTCCTCGTCATTATGTATAAGTACTGATTCAAATTAGCCTCTAGGGGTTAGAAATTTTCATCATTTTTATGAAGAACACTTGATATTCAACAATTCTACTTCCACCTCCAACAATGATTGTTTCCGGGAAAACTAGTGTCTTTTTGATCTTCTAGTCCCACTAAGACGGGTAGCTATCTTAGAAACAAACAATTCAAAGCGCTTCAAGATTTCCTTTATGTATGATAGATAAGAGAGAAGCAAAGAGGACCAACCTGTATCTTCCGCTTGGCTCCTTGCTTGTTTCCTCTCTCCCTTGATAGAGCTTGCCACTCTTCTCCTACTTGTCCTGCTTTAGAGAATACCTGTAGAGGCAAAGCAACAAAACACTATCAAAGCGTCTTGATCTATGATATCATAAACAATGCAGAATCAGAAATACATTGACCATACAATTGCATCTACAAATAACAAGATTCACAAATACACGATTATATGGAGGAAAACCCAAAGAACTTTATTGATAGTAGAAACAGAAGAGACGATTA
The DNA here is from genome assembly GCA_000404065.3 of Pinus taeda. Classification (NCBI taxonomy): domain Eukaryota; kingdom Viridiplantae; phylum Streptophyta; class Pinopsida; order Pinales; family Pinaceae; genus Pinus; species Pinus taeda. The sequence continues at coordinate 150,357 of APFE031083294.1, read as the reverse complement.
CAACCTAGTTGTCTGATCCAACATCAAAGCCCTCTTCACCTCATGAAAAGAAAGATCACCAAACAATACAATGTCTATTCACAAAGAGAAACCAACAACACTTCCTTACAAATTACAAAGTTCCAACCCCTAGATCTCTCAGATGAGGGATCCATTTATAAATATTTGCAAAGGGGTGAGTCGGCTTCTGGATTTTTTATTAGTGTCATTTCACTGATAGTTCTTGGTTCCAATTGGAGATTTCATTGATCTCTTACTCATCGTTGGGCGAATTCAGAGAGGCAAGTGTCATATGAGAAGTTTCTAGAAGATTCTCTGGGTTTCCACTTAGCAAATTGTATTTGCCATTTGTCTGTTGTAGCTCATCACACCCCATAGAAGGCTCTTTCAGTATGCATCACACCTGGCTAGTGTAGCAGCCAATATGCATCACACCTTGACCATGGAGCAGTATGTATGGTCCAGTTTTGGCTAATTCTAAGTGGTTTTTCAGGTGGAACTTCTGGGAAATGATGTAATCAGTTGACCATGATTATTTAGGGTGTGAAACAACAGTTTTATGGGTTTAAGAGCCCTTGGTTTATCGACATATGTGATTGGGGTTGTAGTGCCCAAATATGTCTATAACAATTATGTACTTGATTTTTTCTCAGTCATGAAAGGCAACTCCATTTTCAGCTTCTAAAACTTGGTTTTATTCACAAGAATTTTAGTCTCCTTGAGCTTGTCCATCCCAAGAGCCTAAAATATTTGTTGTTTACCTTTTCTTTTATTTCTCTTCATTTTCAACATTTCTCTTCTTAGTTCTTAGGTTTTTTATTACTAATTTTCTACTAAATTTTGGCATGTGTTAAAAAATCTCTTTTGAGTTGTTTTCACTTGGATTAAGTCCTAAAAACATTCTAATTAATAATAAAAAATTATCCCACAACATCTATACTTGATTAGCTTAGGTATTTGGTTACATAGATTGGCTTATTAGTTCTTTTTTTTTCTGATATTTTTGGTTTTAGTAATAAATTTCTGCTAAATTTTAGCACGTGTTAATGAACTTATTTTGAGTTGATTCTAGTTGGATTGTAGCCTAAAGACATCCAACATAATAATAAAAAATTACCCCATAGCATTTTCACTTGATCAAATTAGGCATTTGGGTGCTTAGATAAACTTACTAGTTCACTCTTCTGCAAATTTAGTTACCTAGACCATTAGTTTGGCTTTTCCCCTTGTATAGGTTGGAATGTTGAGTAGATCTAAGCTTGGCAAGGTCCTATGCACACCTATCCAACCTTATACCATCTTTCCCCACCTTCAAATCACTTGTAGAGTCCTTAGACTACTTTCGGATGTAAACTTGTAGCATCCTATAGCAATCCTGTAGCATCCTATAGCACTTCGCACAGTTGATTAGAACTTGGCCAGAATTGTCTCTTAAGCCTATTTTTTTCTTTCCATCACTTAGAAACATCCCCAAAGTATTGGAATCCAACTAGAAGAGGCCAAAAACCTTTTGAACATCATCTTTTCCTCGTCGTAGCTTTAAATTTGCAATTAGGATTCACTTTGTTGATCATGAGTTAAATAGCATAGAAATAGTTTGCATTGATTCCTTTTGAGCACTTGATGGTTTCTGCAAATAGATTAGAGTTTAATTTGAATGCAGTTGTATAAATATTCTTTCTTACATTTCATTCCATGCAACTAGTCTAGGTTTCCAATCTTGTCATTTAATTTATGCTAAACAAAAATATGATTTTCTTTTCTAGCATTTGTTTTTTTTGCAAATATATTAGAGTCTCCTTATGTAGTAGGACAAGAAATGTTTCAATCATTTCCTTCATTGCAAAGTTAGATTCAGTATATTACCTTCTTTGAGTTTATAAAATGGTCTCTGAACATCTCAATTCACTTCATTAAGTTAGATTAGCAAAACAAGGACACATTGCATATTGTTGCACACACAGTGTTGATACCTCTTAAGGTTGTACAAACCCTGAGTTGATAGTTAAAGTTGGTATCCCTGGGAGTTGAAACATCCTTGTTGCAATACTAGGGCTCATCACTTGGTACCCATTATTGTATGCGACCTCTACAAGTGAATGTATTCTTCCCATTTCTTTGGTTGGTGCATCACATACATCCTCAACATGTCCTTGATGATCCTATTTTCCCTCTATGTTTTCCCATTTATTTGTGGATGATAAGTTGTACCAAAACCCAATTGTGTCCCCAAGCCTGCAAATAGTTCCTTCCAAAACCTTGAAGTGAACTTGACATCTATATTCGAGATAATATTCTTAGGGAGTCCATGTAATCATATGATTTCTTTTATGAAGACATGAGCCACCTCACTCACTGAGTTTATAGACTTAACGACTACAAAGTGAGCCACTGTGCTCAGCTTGTCAACCACGACCATGATTGCATCATGCTATATGGAAGTCCTTGGCAGATATATAATAAAGTCCATGGAAATCACCTCCCATTTACATTCTGGAATGGGAATAGGTTGCAGTAAACCAATTGGATCCTTGCATTCAAATTTCACTTGTTGGCATTCTCTACATTTAGAAATAAAATCAACCACCTCTCTTTTCAATTTAGGCCAATAGTAAAATTGCTTGATGGTTTTTAGGGTCTTTTGGTAACGTGAGTGGCCAGAATATGGATTTGCATGGAATTATTTTAATATCAGCTTCCTTGGGATATCTTCACCTGACACATACATTATGTTTTTGAATCGAACCAACCCATCCTTTGCGAGGCAATATTCCTTGTCCTTTTCACCCTTGGGATATTATTGTAGCTTTTCTTTTAATTTCTAATATTTTCATCTTGTTACCCATTCACCTTAATCCTTTGCTTAAGATAAATCCCATAAGAAATTATGGATGATTTATGGCACATTTGCACCCTTATGTTGAGTGCATCAACCACTCGATTCTGTTTTCCCTTAATGTACTTAATCTCGAAATCAAACTCACTAATCGTGGCCAACCATCTAGCTTGCATGACATTTATTTTAGGATGATCAAACATATACTTCAGCCCTCCATGATTAGTCATTAGAGTGAATCTTCTGCCAAGGAGGTAGTGCTCCACATCTTCAATTAATGGATGATGGCAGCAAATTCCAAATCATGACTTACGTAGTTCTGCTCATGTTCATTAAGCTTGCTAGATTCATAACAAATCACTTAGCTTTCCTGCATCAAGACTCCACCAATTCCTTCCTTGCAGGCATCCATGCAAACCACACAATCCTTGTTTGGGTTTGTTATTCTTACATTGGTGCATTAGTGAGAAGTTTCTTCAGCTGATCAAAACATGCAACACATTCAAATGTCCATTCAAACTTCTTCCCATTCTTTTGCAACACAATGATTGGATAACCAATCTTGGAGAAGTTTTTATGAATCTTTCGTAGTAACATGTCAGTCCCATAAATGATCTAACCTTGGTCACATTCTTCAGTGTTGGCTACTCCATGATGGCCTTGATCTTCTCTAGGTCAAAAAATACTCTCTTATTTGAGATAATGTGTCCCAAATAATGGATTTATGACTGGAAGAAGTCACATTTACTAAGATTTTCATTAAGTTTGTGTTCTCTTAACAATTGTAGCACTGCAATTAAGTGTTCCCCATGCTCCTCCTCGGTCTTTGAATAGACTAATATGTCATCCACAAAAACCACTACAAAACTATCCAGGTAAGGGCACAACACATTGTTCATTAAGCACATAAAAATTGTAGGTGCATTTGTAAGCCCAAAGGGCACTACCACAAACTCATGATGCCCATACCCGGTCCAAAATGTTGTCTTATGGATGTATTCGTCTTTAATGCACACTTGATGGTATCTAGATCTTAAATCAATCTTGGGGAAGACTACTTCTCCCTTTAGTTGATCAAATAAATCATCAATCCATGGCAGGGGGTATTTGTTCTTAATGGTTACTTTATTCAACTGTCTATAATCAATTCACAACCTTAGTGTGCCATATTTATTTTTCCAAATAAGATTGATGCTCCCCATGGAGACGCACTTGGTCTTATGTAGCCTTTGTCCAACATTTCGAGCTATAGCTTCAACTAAATTAGATCCAGAGTGCTCATTCTATATGGAACCTTGCATGTTGGGGTTGCCCTTGGCATTAATTCAAAGGAAAAGTCCACTTCTTTGTGATGAGGCAACCTAGGGATTTATTCAAGAAATACGTCTTGGAATTGGTTTAAAATTGGGATGCTTTATTAGAATTCACTAGCCATCACCTTCAACAATGTTGTTAGCTTCAATGGTGTTGTTAATTTGAACAATAAATAAGATACACCCCTTCCTGCAACTTCTTTTGGCTTGTATGAATGTAATTAACCTCATGAACATGGTTTTTAATTTCCTTTGCAATATTCTTCTCTCCCCACACTCATCTAAGCATTCTATGACTTTCTCAAAGAAATCTACCTTGGTGTGACGCATATACAACTAGTCCATTCCTAGCAATGTGTTGTATGCTCCTAGTGGTAATATGTTTAAACTGGCAATAGTTGGCATTCCATTCAACTCTATTGGGCATGCTCTCACCCAAAGCTCCACCCTTTTCTTTGCTCTTGTGGCTAATTGGGCTTGCTATGATTCCTCGTGCAATTTATTGGCCAATTGGCATTGCTCCATGATTTTTGGGCTAAAATAACTATAGTTAGAACTCAGATCAATTAAAATAGAGATAGTTCAGTCGCAAATATTACCCTCCATCTCAATTATGGATGTATGATAGTTGACTTGTCTATTGTCCAACACTGCGTAGATCCTGGGTATGCTTTGGGCCACTTCTTGGACTGTTTTGGCCTCCCATATGTTGTATTTCTTCGACCCATCATTTTTGTGTTGTGGGTATTCCTTCCTCAGGTGATTTTCCCCATAAGTCCAACATTTATGTGGTCCTATACCAAAATTATTGATCTCTTCTCTCATGGGATAGGTAATTCGACCTTTGTTCTCAGAATTAATTTTTTGTTGGGGTCTCTTTTGATTCGCTTGAGTCAAGGCTTCCCTTTTATTCGTAGCTTGCACCCTCCACTCCTTCTTATGCCATTCTCCTTTGTATCTCATAGCACCTCTCGCCTTCCAATCGCTCTTGGATTATGGTCTGCATTTTGACTATTCCTAACAATGCTTGAAATTTTGGATTGCATCTAGTTCCAATGTTCATGGCTCGTCGGATTTTATTATGTCTTTGAAGGATTGTGGCAGTCCACTCATGAATCTATGAACCTTTTCCTTTTGTTCTTTAAGGTAAGGTACATACCATAGTATCTCCAAGAATTTAGTAATATACTCTTCAGACATCTATCCCAATCTAAGCTCAAATATTTGCTCCTGAAATGTTCCTCGAACTCACCCCAAGGAAATTCTTCTTCTCTTATGATTTTTACATTCTTTAAGTCTTCCCACTAGATGTTAGCTTTGCCTTTCAAGTTGAACGTAGCCACCTTTATTTTCATATTCTCAAAGTAATCATGAACTTTGAAGAACTTTTTCATCCTAAGCAACCATGCTTCAACATCTTTTATTTTCTTTGCCTCACCATTAAATGTAGGAGGTTTGGCTTTCTTAAATTCTTCTAGTACACACTCTCTCTCCCTTCTCTTCCCATGATGATGGCAGTCACAACAATGTGGCCTCCAGTGAGTAGTATCACATTGTTGTTCATGGTTTCTTGACTTCTTTTTAGGAGTACTTAATAGAGTACCTCCTTTCATAGTGTCTTCACTTGACAATCTGTACCTCTTTCTAGATATTCTCTCATTTTCCCCATTGGTTCTTTCTTCTTGTACTGTGGAACATCTTGTCTGCCTCTATGGCTAGCTCCCAACTTTTGCTACTTTTGCCTTTGTAAGTCTGAGAGGATCTACAATATGACTGCATTAACTTATGCTTGTCTCTCTTGTTCTCTTATAAGCCTTTCATTTTCATCCTTGCAACTCTTGATTTCAACTTTCAAGCTCTTCAATGTACCCAACCCATCATGAGAATATACCCCTCCTTGTTGTCCAACTGACCTTTCCTCTTCGTGTCCATGTTGTGATTAATGAGAGCTATACTACACCATTCTACTATTCTTTCCTTGGTCTATTGGTTTTATACTATACCACCCTTTGTTATTATTGTGGTCATTAATCTTCATGTGTTATCATGCACACACATAGCTATTAGATTCTAACAAATCTCAATTGATAATAAACATTATCACCTTGCCTTGCTGATGGAAATCTATTGGCATGTAGCTAATTGTGCATTTCACCTCAATTAGTGCATTAGTATCAATAAAATTAAATACATCATTAGTGTCATGCTACATGCATATAAAGATACACCATACCATACACACAATCAATCCACAATAAAAATCAGGTTTCTAACACTCATCATGAGACTTTAAGGCCTCACTAGATCTTCAAGGTCCAGTGTTGCACCTTCACTTGGTTATTTCAGTGATGGAACTTTCTCAATCCAAGTGTTGAACTTGGAAGCTATAATACCATTTTGTAACTAATCAGGTGATCATGTCCTAAGTGGAAAAAATGCTCAAATTTTGAATTGCTCAGAATTGTTTGAAAACAGAACGAGAGGATAGGCCTCGTCGATACGATCCTGTAGCCACAAATGGCACTAAAATCCGACACTGTATGTGAAAGTTATTCAAGTTTGAAGTTTACAATTTCCTTCAAAAATCAGTTTGACCAAGGTTGACTTTTAACTTTGGCAAATATTAAAAAAATTATTCTGGGAGTATTCATTGGAATATTCCCCGTTGGCCAATCATGTTTCGACACTTGTCAACTCCGGATTGCAGTGGATATACCATGGATTTTGGTGGCCAATTAAGGGACGCCATGTGGCCTGCCTGGAGGCCGCCACATGGCCCCAAGACCGAACTTTTATTGTGGCAAAATTATATTGAGTTCACAGGCATCGAGCCCGAGTCGGGTGGCCACCAGCCCACAGGCCCGACTAGCCCGCCTACACAGTAGTTCTTAACAACATATGGTCACATCGCATATTTGAATTTTGATCAATGGTAAGTTTGGGGCGGAAAGGAGCCAGCCCCTAAGGGCAAACCCCCTATCCATAAGACTAGGGGTCGGAACCATAGGTCAAACCCAACGGTGATAGTTAAGCAACGACTACGGTTGCATGTTCACCTTACACGGCGGTGATCACGATTATATGCCACGGTTTCATAACTGTTGGCTCCACGGTTCCACCAGTGGTTGGGTAGTCGGTCCAGGTGACCACTACCCACCTTAACCATTAATGCCACCCAAACCACGTGGTTAAGCTTTGTGGAGCAGACAAAATTGGCGGAAATTGCCAAAATTAGTGCCAGTTAACTGCCAGTTCTAGATTTAGTGGAGTTTCTTTAGGGCAGATTGGACAAAACTTCTGGAGGTCATAACTTTCATGAGGGAGAACATTATAGAGTGATTTTTTTTTTTTGGGTATTTTAAGCATTCCAGAACCAATGGTATAGGTTTCAGAGCCATCAGAGCTCTCTTCTTTAGGTACTTTTTCAGCAAATAAGCTTGGAGAGTCATTAGGGCCTAGGGAGTGTTGGAGCTGTATTGGGCTATGGTTAACCATTGGAGGTGAAACAAAAGCCATTCTTTATTGTTCTCTGTGTTCTGAACTCATTTACACAACTTATTTTACTTGTTTAGGCTTTCTTATCACTATATAACCAATTTGAGCATCTAATAAGAGCAAGGACATGCCCATTTGGGAGCCTTGGACCCCACAGATGTAGCCTAGGAGGGTGAACTGCCTTATCAGCTGCTTTGTTATATTATGTGATTTTATCTTGCTATGTTTTTCAGATTTGATATGCTAAAAAGTAAAATGAAATAACACTCATTCACACATAAGACTTAGAAATTTACCAAAAACACTTTGTTTCAATTGCAAGACATCAGTAACAGTTTGCACATATAATTCAATGGAAATGAATACCTTGAACAGCAAATACAAGTAGTTTCATTTTCAGTTTAGTTGGTATCAGAGCTCAAGTTGAGTATTAGTTTTGTGCAAAGATATTTTTGACTGTTTTGCAAGTTTTAATGCTTACCAGGCTTAAAATTCAAAGAGGGAAAGGACAATTGGTTAGAGCACAAGATAATCCTCAACCAAGGAGGGCCAAGGTGCCATTATCTCCACCTTCTAATTCACCCTAAATAGCCTTAGAAGAAGCTTCAGGTATATCTGAAAGGGGAGGAGAAGTTCCTGAAGACATGGATCCAAGAGAAGAAGAACGAGTATTCAGAAAAGCTTTTTTGGACATGACTGAGATGGTAAGAATCTTATACCAGGAAAGGAATGATAGGTTGGTTGGAGAAGGGTCTAAGCATCAGAAAGAAGGAGAGGGCTCTTCAGGAGGAAAGAAAGGTGATGATAATTCAAAGAAAGGACATGGAGGAAATGGCGATCCACCATCTCCATCGTCATCCTCTTCCTCTACATCATCATCCTCTACCTCGGTAAATCAACCTCATAAGCCTAAATCTTCTAGAAAAAGTCCATTTTTAAAGCTAGATGTTAAATTTGAATTACCCATGTTTAACAATGAAGTCAATGCAGAGAAACTTGACAATTGGATAAGACAGTTGGAATTTTATTTAAGGATTCAAAACTTACATGATGATGACTCCAAGATTCAGTTAGCCTCATTAAGGATGGAAGGAGCAGCATTGGTATGGTGGGAAGCTAAGACCAAGGATGAAATTCGAAAACATGGTGAGCTTACTTTATCATGGGCTAAAGTTATTTCTGCAATTAAGAAGCAATTTTATCCTCTTGCTTATTTACAAAAGGCTATAATGAACTAGAAAAACTTTAGACAACTAAAGGGACAAAATGTTCAAGACTACACCCAAGAGTTTAAGAGAAGAGCACTCTTATTAGGGGTAGACTTACAAAGTCAAGACACTTTGCTAAAATATATAGGTGGTTTGCACAGCTACCTTAAACATACTATCCTTATGTTCAATCCTACTAGTCTAGATGAAGTTTGTGTACAAGCTACGCATTTAGAGGCTAGAGGGAAAAACACTTTTGATGGAAATGAGGATAGTGATTTTAAAGGCAAAGGAAGAAAAATGATTGCAAACTCTAGAAAGGAAAAAGGGAAATTATTTTGCAAGAATTGTTCAAAAACAAGCCACGATGAAGACCACTGTTGGAAGCCTCATCCGGATCTGAAACCAGAGAAATATAAAACCAAAGACAAAACCAAAGAAAAGGGAAAAACTGTAGCAACTGTTGAACGAGACTTAGGGTTTGAATCAGGTGATGAGACAAAAAGTATTGCCATGGTATTGAAGAACATAAAGGGGAAAGAGGTTGTACAAGAAACAAATCCCAGTTCTAGCACACTAAACTATCATAAAGAAACTCAAAATGAAAAGAGGAGGATCGAGCTATTTCATGTGAGGATAATCTCAAACCACACAAAGATAGACACACTTTTTGATAGTGGGTCTCAAGATAATCTCATCTCAGAAGACTTGGTCAAACAGCTGAAACTTGAGACAATTCCACATCCAAATCCTTATCCATTTGGATGGATATGCAAGGATGCAAACTTACAAGTCTCAAAGAAGTGCATCTTGCGCTTCGCCATAACAACTCATTATGTTGATTGGGTTGAACTAGATGTAGTACAGCTTGACATTACAGGTGTTGTGTTGGGTAGTCCATATTTATTTGACAGAAAGGCAATCTTCCATCGCCATGAGAATAAGTATCATTTGTTCAAGGATGGAAAAGAGTACATTGTGAGAGCACATAAGAAGAAGCTAGAATCTTCTTTAGTCCATGCAGGGAAATTGTAAAGGCTAGTTAATGTGAGTCAAAATATGACTTTGTTGATGGCTGAACAACAAGATTTTGTACAATTTCCTTTTCATATTATTTCTTATATAAATGATGATATGTTTTAGTCTGATCACAGTTCGTCTTTGAAAGAAAATGACAAAAGGTTGCACAAGATACCTTTGGTGTCGATCGGTGCAAAGAATGAAGTGTCAATGCAAAGCAATGCAAGATTCCATGAGAAGGAAAGGCATGCAAGCAAAGAGGGCACACAGTTCAGCATGGGTCAATGTTGGTTTCAGAATGGCAGATTGGTATGGCGAGAAAACTTGGTCGGGATTCGGCATAAGTATAGGGCTCATTCAGCAAAAATTCGCCATGTGAACAGTTGGCAAGGTGAACTTTATTTTAAGTCTTCTTTGGAGTTTGACCATTGTAGAAACAATATGCTTTCTACAAAATATAGTTGATGTTCTACAAATTTCAAGAATTTGCATCATGACTTAGTCAATTTTAGCAACGGTCGGCCAGTGAATTCAAGGGAAAATTTGTCTTTTTATGAGAACCTCAATTTGATGAAGTTGGGAAGATTTTAGTTATTCAAGGTTGGAAGAGTGGAGAATCAGTCTCCTCCTCTTCATTTTCGGTAATCAGAGAGCTTTTGGGGTCCAAAAGCTTCCCATTTGGGAGGTGTGATCAAGTGATCATGTCTAAGTGGAAAAAAAAGCTAAAATTTTGAATTGCTCAGAATTGGTTGAAACCAAAACAACAGTATAGACCTCGTCGATACAATCCTATAGCCGCAAATGACACTCAAATCTGACATTGTATGTGAAAGTTATTCGAGTTTGAAGTTTATAATTTCCTTCAAAAATCAATGTGACTAGGGTTGACTTTTGACTTTGGCAAATATTAAAAAAAATGTTATGGGAATATCCTTGGAATATTCCATGGAATATTCCCTGCTGGCCAATCAAGTTTCGACACTTGTCAACTCCGGATTGCAGTGGATATACCATGGATTTTGGTGGCCAATTAAGGGATGCCACGTGGCCTGCCCGAAGGCCGCCACGTGGCCCCAAGGCCGAAGGTTTATTGTGGCAAAATTATATTGAGTTCACAGGAATCGATCCCGGTTCGGGTGGCCGCCAGCCCACAAGCCCGACCGGCCCGCCTACACAGTGGTTCTTAACAACATATGGTCACATTGCATATTTGAATTTTGATCAATGATAAGTTTGGGGCGGAAAGGGGCCAGCCCCCTATCCATAAGACCAGGGCTCGGAACAACAGGTCAAACCCGACAGCGATGGTTAAGCGATGGTTAAGCGACGGTTACAGTTGCATGTTCACATTGCACGATGGTGGTCACGGTTATATGCCATGGTTTCATAACCATTGGCTCCATGGTTCCGTCGGTGGTGGGGTAGTTGGTCCATGTGACCACTACCCACCTTAACCATTAACGCCACCCAAACCGCATGGTTAAGCTTGGCAGAGCAGACAAAATTGGTGGAAATTTCCAAAAATAGTGCCAGTTAACTACCAGTTCCGGATTTAGTGGAGTTTCTTTAGGGCAGATTGGACAAAACTTTTGGAGGTCATAACTTTCACAAGGGAGAACCTTTTAGAGCGATTTTTTTTTTTGGGTATTCTGAGCATTCCAGAGCCAATGGGACAGGTTTCAGAGCCATCAGAGCTCATCTTTAAGTACTTTTTCAGCAAAGAAGCTTGGAGAGCCATTAGGGCCTAGGGAGCGTTGGAGCTGTATTGGGCTATGTTTAACCATTGGAGGTGAAACAAAAGCCATTCTTTACTATTCTCTGTGTTCTAAACTCATTTCCATAGCTTATTTTGCCTGTTTAGGCTTTCTTATCACTGTATAACCAATTTGAGCATCTAATAAGAGCAAGGACATGCCCATTTGCGAGCCTTGGACCCAACAAATGTATCCCAGGAGGGGTGAACTGCCTTATCAACCGCTGTGTTATATTATGTGATTTTATCTTGCTGTGTTTTTCAGATTTGATATGCTAAACAGTAAAATGAAATAACACTCCTTCACACATAAGACTTAGAAATTTATCAAAAACACTTTGTTTCAATTGCAAGACATCAATAATAGTTTTCACATATAATTTAATGGAAATGAATACCTTGAACAACAAATATAAGTAGTTTCATTTTCAGATCAGTAACATACCCCCTACTAACCGTGCACCCTTCATGAGATAGTAAGAGGCAGTAACTATGATGACCCAACCTATAATGTCATGTTATGGAAATGGGGTTTGAATTTTTGACCCTTTTAGAATTTCTTAAAACTTAAAATGGATGAAAATATCGTGTTTATCTCGTCAAGACCTTTCCAACGATACAAAACTTGTCTCAATCCGACTCCAGGATCTGACAAAATATATGGTTGATTATAGTCTTGGCCAATTATCTAGCACCATGTCATTTACCTGCCACGTGGTGCCCGTGTGGTTCCCACATCATTGTCAAAGCCATGTACACATGGCAGCTATCGACTCGCTCATACTTGTTAAGCCTCTCTTAGCATGTCCCCTTACATAATACACATATATCATGAGCATAATACACAGAGTAGGCCCCTCTCCCTGCCACCTCAACCCAAAGATTAAATCTTAGAAGTTCTCTACGAGCCTCCTTTTGAAATCCCCAGGGTTGAACCTTTGGGTCTTTCAATGATGGAAAATGCACCATGACCATCGACAATTTCAAATTCCCTCCGCTCACGCCCTTGGTTAAGGCACCTGGTCGTAGTTTAGATGGTTTAAACGAGGTTTGTGCACAATTGTTATCTAGTGTGTGTGTGTGTGTGTGTGTGTGATGGAAAATGCACCATGACCATTGACAGTCTCAAATTTCCTTCGCTCATGCCCTTGGTTAAGGCACCTGGTCATAGTTTAGATGGTTTAAACAAGGTTTGTGTACAATTATTATCTAGTGTGTGTGTGTGTGGAAACAAAGCTACCTCTTACATGCCAATAAGTTAGAAGTTAAAACTTTATAGCCAAATGATTTTAGTCAGACTTTAGCTGAATATGACAAAGATAGTTTATCTCTCTATAACCAGACCATTTGGACCAAGTTACCGACCTATGACGAATACAAGAATAATCCCATTCCTAAGAAGATCTTTACGACACTTGTAACACATTTTTGTGCCCAAATCACGTCTTTGAATGTTAGTCCAAAAAATTATCAGCATGTGCCAACATATAATGATCAACGTAAGAATCATAAACAAGCATTGACATATCAAGTGCACAAGAATTAATCATTCCTCATTAACTACCCAGAAATTAGTAATATGCATTTACGTAGAAAATCAACACTCTTCAACATAATATAGGCACTGAGCAAACACAAGAACTTAACTTGTTCCTCAGATATTACATAGGGAGCGAACATTCCCATTCTTCCAAGAAGCAAAAATTTCATATATTCAAATAACATTTAAATGGTACATTAAACATATGTTAGTATTCACTGGCATATGAGACATAAGAGGTACTTATCTTGTAGTAAAGGGTCTAGGAATTGAGATTATGAGTCTAATCTCTACCCAACCTTAGACAAGCTACAACCAAGCCTTTCTTGCATATGTCACCCTTGAGCTAGATTCCATATCTTGAGGAGGAGTGCTTCCAAAACAATAATTCAAGAGTATCAGTTGCAACAGGGTGCACCAAGGCCACACCGCCTTCACCCACCAAAGTTCAATAACAATAGAAGAGTTCTTTTTAGTTCAGAGGAAGGTTCAACATCAAACAAGCTACCATGGGAGTGTGGAGATCACCCATCTGATTAGTTCCATAGAGAGAGCAAGCACCTGTGTTCCCAACTCAGGGCCACACTTGGTGGTTCAACAACCCCTCAAGTACCTGAGTGTCTTTAACTCTTGGACATTAGATCCATTAGTTTGCAAACTTCCCCTTGGATTCAACAACCCTTGAGCAAGCCACACATAGTGGGTTCAACAACCTCAAGGAAAGCCACTTACTCTGTGATTTATGTTATCCCAACAAACAAGCCACACACAGTGGGCTCAATAGTTGCACTACTATAGAGAGAACTCCTTCAATCAAAAACAAAACTTGATATGGTTCTAAACAAACAAACAAAAACCCCTTGCCCCTATGCATCCCTCTCTTAAGTAATTATGTTTCAGGCTTCTCTAATTCCATTGCTTGTCCCTTCGGGTTACATACCATTGTGACTCTTCTTGGCGTGAATATACTTTGCCCATTCAGGTTACACAAAGGGAATTTTCTTCATTTACTCTAGCCAGTAAAAGCTGTGTTCCATTGCCTTTGTCTGCGATCACCACCAGACTTCATTAAATTTCTCTCTCTCTCTCTCTCTCTCTCTCTCTTGTGCAAATATTTTCAAAGGGTTACATATGGTTCCCAACCACTCCTTTTTTGGCTAAATTTATTTGAAATAAGTTCATTCAGAGACAAGGCGTCTGACACTTATATCAACCCGTTTCCTCAAGCAATTCTCCTTCCTCAAACTCTGGAATTTGTGCCCCAATTTCTCATTTATTTTTAATTTGACAAAAATAGAGATAAAAATTAGTTAGGGTTGTCACACAACTTCTTTTAAGGAATAATTTGTTTACAAGGGGCTTAGAATGATATAAATGCCCTACTTTTCCCCATATCTCCTTGAGGTTGGCTTCTCTTGGGGAATCCCATAACACTAAATCTAAAAGACATAATCACATAACACTCTTTGCCTTCCTATCCAACTTTTCTTGGACTTCTTTTGCTATACTCACATTTTCATTTCTTGACACACTATTCACTAATATTTGTACATAAGAAGATCTTCCATGTTTAGCATCTAGAACTTGTAGCTCTAGCCATTAAGTTTTCCATTTATATTCTTGATCTACTTGCCATTTTTTCCACACATGATTCAATTACACAAAGCTCCCACTCAAGAATAGGGTTATCACAGACCCAAGATATTCTTGTTCTTCATGCAATGAACTAAACCGTAGTGACAAAGGCATCCCCTCGAAGCCAATAACTTCTTGATTCCAAATGAAGAGTTTGATCAATTATGCAAGAAAAACACTACCACCAAAATATAAAATAAAAGAATAATAATAACAAATTCACATAAGTTACACAAGATTTACCTTGGAAACCTCTAATTGAGAATACTTGCCTAACAAAGTGTCATATCTCTTTCTATGTCATTGAAATAACTCAATCATTCAAGTATTTTATGGCTTCAAACAATCCTAATCTATTAGCTTGAATTAGTTTACAACCCTAGTACCTTATTTGGGATTGGGTTGTGAATGGTCAAAACCATTTGGTTGAAAAACACAAAAACAAACCACTTTTTTCTTAGGGGTTTGCTACCCTCCCATGCACCTTGAGTTGAAGGGTTGGGCCCCCTAAGCCCCTATTGATATGTGGCTATGCCTATCCACAAAGAATATAACACATATATAATAGTTTGAACCTTGGGCAAGAACTTCACCCTCTTAGACATCAATATTATGAGCTTGTTGGGAATGTGCATACCTTAATGAAAAGGGGCACACACTACCACCAATGAGTCACTTTTAAAGTGTTTTGTTGGTGGAATTGATTATGAGCCTTTTCTATAAACAACATTGATAGTAAATGTTAAAAACTCAAACCTTATGTGAGACATTTGGCCTCTGGGTGTTAACTTCACAATGGAGTGTATGCCTAATAAAGTGTAGATGGACTTAGACTTTTACCAACAAGTCACTTTTAAAGAGATTGGTTGTTGGAGTTGGTTATGAACCTTCACTATAAGCTACTTCAATGATAAATGCTAAGAGATTGAATCTTAAGAAAGAGCTTTGGCCCACTGAGCAGCAACTTCACCATGAAGCCACTAGGTTTATGCATATTACACTAGGAATGGAATTACTCCACCAAAAATCACTTTTATAATGAGCTGTAAATATCGTGAATGAATTTATGCATATAGATAGATTTTGTAATAGACCAGTCACTTTTAATATAATTTTTTAATCAAATTTATCATAAACCTTTATCATATACTATTTTGATGATTAATATTTAAAATTCAAACTATAAATAAAAGCTTTAATCTCTTTAATATCAACTTCATCCAAAACAAACCAATTATATACAAATAATTACACTAAAGGTGTTCTTCTATGGAGTTGGTTGGGCAAACACTATTTGCCCTACCCAATCCTGAAGCACCATTTTCATTGTTGTCACGAGTTAAAAATTAATGGGTGGAAAGGGTACGTTGTCTGTTGAGCTCCACGTCTTCCTCTCTTGTGACTTCCAGGTGGCCAATAAAACAATCAATATGTCCGACGATATCTAACACTAGGACATAGTAATGACCAAGAGTTTCATGAGCTGCATCATCACCGGTGAGAGGTTGAAGGCTGTGACACACATTTAGTTCATCATCCTAATCTTGCTCGACATAATATATAGAGGTTTTTCTTTTCTTGTTACCTACATGCTTCGATTTTGATCTTTTGGAGGATGGTTGCACTCCATCATCATGTCAGTGCCAGGAACTTGCTTTCTTGAGCCTCTTTCGAACTGGGGAAGAGGTACCTTGAGGTTCAAGTTATGCTTGCCATTCTTTGTTTGACATCTTGATTGTCCACTGGATTGAAATAATACATTTCACCCTAGGCTTAAATAATGGTTGCCATGGACAATTCATCATTTAAATAAAAATTTAGGCGAAACCCATCAACATTTTATTCAGACCCTAGGTATAAGTTGTGTTATAGGGTTTGCCGAACTTGAACATTGGGGTTCGAAGGTGGGCGAACCTCAAATACATTTTAAATCCGGCTCAGGTTCGACTAAGGTTCAACCATAATTAAGGTGTTCAGTTCAACCTCCTTTGTTATCTCAATAACGAAAAATGAGATGTATTTTAATTGTGCCCTTCGATGGTCTATTTGGCATATACGACCATCAATTTTTACGTTGAAAACCTTCAAATAACTCTCTAATGTTACTTTGGCGACTTATGTGACATATATTTCAAAATATTTTTGAGTAGTGTGAAACAAAATGTATAGAATTTCAAAATATTTTTGAATAGTGTGAAACGAAATGTATAGAATTTTCCGCCATTAAATGTGTCATTCGATGACATTTTTGGCATGACCATCAATTTTTAAATGGAGTTCAAAACAAAACCTCCAAATACCAGTCAGATGTTATCTTCCTGACTTTTCTTTGTATCACTCTTTCATTTTAATGGTGGTCTAAAGAAATGTGCTCTCGGACAACTACTATTCGAAGTTATTAATGGAGTAGCCAATTTCCATCAAGTGGCCAATTTCCAATGCCAACTTGCAATTTAAATAAAAGATACTTAAATAATCCACAGTTTACTTTAAAAATTAAATAAATACATAAATATAATAATTATATAAATAATTTTTATCACAAATTTTCATATGAACCAAAATTATATATTATATTTATATAAAATCTTATTGATCACTTTTATTAATAATAAATAATAATAATAATATCCATTTTTAAGGTCACAGCCAAGCAACACCAAAATCTGGTGATGAGACCCCTTGTTTTGTGGACAAGGAACCCACTCCGCGCAGCGATTTGACTGCTAGTCTACAAGGCATAAACTCTAACCCCCTCTGGTGAAACCTGTGACCTCTAGGAGAAACACATGCTCTAACCATTAGGCCACCCAAAGTGGTATTTTAATAATATAAATCCATTTTAAGGTCACAGCCAAGCCAACAAATTGGTGTAGAAGAACCCTGTTTTGTGGGACAGGGACCCACCTCCCGCGCAGTTATTTGACCTGCTAATCTACGAAG
Source organism: Pinus taeda (assembly GCA_000404065.3). Lineage (NCBI taxonomy): Eukaryota > Viridiplantae > Streptophyta > Pinopsida > Pinales > Pinaceae > Pinus > Pinus taeda. The sequence goes on along the minus strand of APFE031083294.1, from coordinate 132,614 downwards.
GCATACATACTCCTACCCCCTCTGGTTTGAACCTGTGACCTCTTAGGAAGAAACACATGCTCTATACCATTAGGTGTTTCCCACCTCAAGCTGTAATTATAAATCTATTAATTAATAAATATGAATTTGTCTTAAATAGGTTAATTTATGTTTATTTAATTTAATATAAATATTTATTTTATGTTTTTATTTAATTTATTTATGTTTTTTGTTAATGCTATATTAGTATATATATATATATATATATTATATATAATAATATATTAAAATATATATATGTATGGCGAATTTCATTCTAACCTTATCAAAAATCTGAAATCTAATTGAACTTAATCATTGTCGAACTCGAATTCGAACCCGCACCATGTGACATAGTACAAGGCGATTGGAAAAAAACCATACAAAATCATGTATGCCCTAAGTATTATCGCCATTAAAATTTGAAGAGCATAAGTGACTAACTAAGTTCAACAAAACTGGGAAGAAAACCTTGAAACACCTATCATTTGAACTTATATAATCTTTAAAAAGAAAAATTGTAATGTGAAATTTGTCTAGTGTTCAAAAACATTCGAATAGATTCCACATCTGAATCTGTGGGAGATTTGTAGAAATGGTGAAGGACACCAATTACTACGACGTGCTAGGAGTCAATCCCATAGGCACCGAAGCAGAGATCAAGAAAGCTTTTTACATGATGGCCAGGAAATTTCATCCCAATAAAATTCAAATCATCTTCAAGCGACACACAATTTCCAGTTACTAGGAGAAGCTTACTAAGTTCTCAATGATGCAACACAACGATCATCATATGATGCACATGGAAAAGCAGATGTATCAAGGGAAATGATAATAGACCGAACAACAATCTTTGCTATGTTGTTTGGAAGCGACTTAGTTGAAGACTATATAGGTCAACTCACAATGGATTCTATGGCTCCTTTGATCTGTTCTTCATACTGTCTGCTCTTCATAATGATTGAGAACATCTCCAAGCATGTATTTCCTTGCAATTGTCTTCTCCAAAACTCTCGTCAAACTTTTAAACACAGCAGGATGCTTCGCGTCAGTCAATACCATTGTAGGAGTGATAAATGTATCAGAAGAGGGGCATTAAAATGTCAGAATTGAAATGCATGCTCAACAAGATCATTTATAGCTTAGACATCATAACTCTATTATGTAAATTACATCATCATTGACTGATAACTCTATTATGTAAATTACATCATCATTGACTTTATTGCAGTCGTGTATCTATTTAACACAGGTACCCATAGTTGTGAAAACCCAACCAAGATAGCAGATAAAGCTTTCACACTTGATTCCTCAATTTCATCTTGGCATGAGATGTTTAAATACGAATTATAGTCTCCAACGAAGTGATTGGTAATGTCCCTCCTCCAGGTTGCAACACAAACAAAAAAGAAATTTCATCAAGGATATCTAAGAGAACCCATACCTTGTGATCTTCATGTGTTAATTACTAATCAAAAGCAACCGTAAAACAAAAATTCTCAGATGATAGGTAGTGCAATTATCTCACCTTAGCTTCTGAACCTGCATTATGCATCTTAGCATACTTAGATGCAATATTTTTTTATGCCTGTAGGTTATCATAAGACAAACACAATTCATGTCATACAAGGTTCGAGTCTCAGAGAAAGATACAACAATGGACGATAGCTCCTTGAAACAAAGCCACTTTGCTTGAAAATGATAGAAAACTCAATCAAACTTGCTAGACTTGGAAATTTCATTGCTAGTATCTCATACACCTAAGAATGCACGTTGCTCTGCTAGTCCACCACACCTTAAGGAAACCAAAGTGTTATTTCCTTCTTTGCACTTTCAACTGTCACTACCATGGATAATGTTCCTTCCAACCTCTATAACAAAATCGCCTCTAATAGTTCTAGGGTTTAGGTGTTGCAAGATTTGTAGCTCCGATAATTTTCCTACCAGTTGCAACAACACCTTTCCCCTCCCAGACCACAACTACAACAACGCCGAAAATTATGTACTATGCCAATCTAGAAAGAAAGGGCTTTGAAGACAAATCCTTGTAGTGTTTCTTCACAAATGATCTCTCTATAGCCACCATTTTTAGACCTTTCAAAATAAGTCCCTTCTTCTCAAACCTAGGTATAATTTCTCCCACCAATCCATGCTACATGCTAAAAATTTCTCCCAACAATCCACCATTTTCAGACCTTTCAAAATAAGTCCCTTCTTCTCAAACCTAGACACAATTTCTCCCACCAATCCATGATGCACGCAGATAATTTCTCCCACCAATCCACGTTGCATGCTATCAGGCTTGATCATGATGAAGGTTTGCTTAATAATGAATTTGCCGAGAGTTCAAACAACACGCAAATACTAGGTTTCTTGACACGGAAAAACCTACCCCGATGTGCATTTAGAATCATACCTAGCAGCACTCACTGGAAAATTTGTTGAATTGATCCACGACTCTTACAAATGTTGTGGGAACTTAGAATGCAACGACACCTAGAGAAGGGGAGTTTCTTCCCTTGCGTGTCTAACACATGTAGTCTATAAATAAAAAATGTGGGACTTTGCAATACAATGTGGAAAATGCATACTGTGGCAAGGTATGTGGAATATGCGTACTATGGAAAGGTTGCTTTATGGCGAGTTTTGGAATGATTAAACCAAGAGTGGAGCGTAGGCTAGCTTTTCTTTTCACTGATAGTTGCTTTAATAGAGAGTCATTTCACCATTGATAACTAACTTCTCTCGCTTCCCTTATATTTTTGGCACTTGATGTTGACCACATATTTTCCAATTATGTGGCTTTCTTAACAAATAGATCATGGATAACAGTCTAAACTTCACCCATAGATCTAATTAACAAGACTATAATGCAAAGATTTGCATAAATCCAATAATAAGTATTAAATAACCAGGATACAAATTGTTACCATAACAAATATAACACTGTCAAGCTTTAAACTAACTCAAGAAATAACAATACTCAAAATTGCGAGTGCGTGAGATAATGCAACCACTTCAATTCAACATTCAGGAACCATTATAATAGAACCGTATGATGCCAAATGTAGGACAAAATTTTGTGATTCTAAATGTATTATATGATCATAAAAAGTAGCAATGAGAACCATCCAAATGTGATGCAAAGGGACAATGATAAAACTTTGAAATATAACATGCATCTTGAGTTGTATTTAGGTTTAAGAATGCGTCTAAGAAATTTATCATTTCCATAACACATTTATAACATATGATGTTATTTCAACCATCAAAGCACCAATTAAACTCATGAATAACAATGAAACCGTAAACGTTGAGTGAGTAGTGATCTTAGTATGCAAATGTAAGGTTATATAGGAGAAACATTTTTCCATTTTTGAGTTGAGAAATAACTATTTATCACATATGTAATACATCCTTAAATTGAGAAATATCTATTTATCCTATATATAGTACATCTTTGGGTTGAGAAATTTGTTTTATATTCACTACATTTTTAAGTTTCAAAAATTATTTCATAACCTTGTTATTCTTATTAGTTATTTTATAACCTTATTATTCTTATTAGATTTAAATAATTTAAATGATAATTATTTAAACTAAATTATTTAAGAACCTTAAACATGAGCTCCAAGACTGATGAATTCCGAATTCTTCTCTTCCTTAAATGTACCTTTCTACGTTTAAGTCCCATGGCTAGTTTTAACATAGTGCAACCTAATTACTTTTTAATTACTTAAAAAAATATATTAATAGAGTGAGCTATAAACGTATAGAAAACGGTTTGTACGCGCAGCTCGTCCACAACTACATAAAAAGACGAAGAAAGTGTAACTATTACCATCGATGAGTATTATTCACTACTAGAACTATAACTATCTTTGGCACGCTCTATCGTTAGGGTAATCTCTACACAAATGCATGATACTTCGGTAACGTGCATTGTACCCTTTCTTCTCTTGCTCCTCCTCTAATCCCATGCTTATCCTGGGTTCTCCCCACTCTACCTAACTTCCCTTATGTGGACTGGCTATGGAAGCAGAGTACCACCAGCAAGAGCAGCAGCAACAACAATTCTTCCATCACCCAACAACCCACTTAACCCTTCTGCACCACCATCCGCATTCTCAGCCGTCTTCTTTCCTTGCCCATCCCCTCCTCTTCCCATCACCTTTGCATCACCATTTCATCCATTTCCACCAATTACAGCAGCAGCAGCAACAATTCTGTCAGCAGCAGGAGCAGATTCCAAACAGAGGGCACGATCAGGTTCATCACCCAGTTGGGCTGCACCCTTTACAGGTCAGACATACAGTACACCAACCACAACCCCATCATCAACTCCATTTTCAACTGCCTCAATTTAATCAGCCACAGCCTTCAGATGAGGAATACAGAGAACCCATTTCAGAAAAACATCAAGATGAAAGTCATCAAGCCCCGGAAGAAGGCAATGCAGGCAATAGCAGCAATGAGAAAAACAGAGACGGGTCTCACATCTCATGCACCGATTCTTCTTCAGGAGACTTTTCTGAAAAGAGGCTCTTAGCTCCCATTGCGGCCGGTCTTGGAGACCCCAGTTTTGGGGGTGCTTTGGCCTCCATTAAGAGTGCTGTCACAAACCAGGCTATTCAAAATCAACCCACTTCAATAGACGTTCCTTCTGTGGAGCAAAATATTTATGACCCAAAATCTGATGGCTCTCAAGGGAGTCCCCAATCTCATGAAGAAGGAGCTGTACAGGAAGGTGCTCTGAGGGAATACTCATGCTCTGCTTTTGTTGATAATTTGGAACAACCAAAGGAGAAGAAGAAAAGGAAAAAGCTGAAGCGGTTACACCTCCAGTTAGACTCGCTTGGTATGTCAGAATTTTAGATTTGAGTTAATATATTTGTTTATATTTATTATATTACATTGAACTATACCCATAACGAAATATACATCATTAAGTCTAAGTTTGAGCATACAGGTTTACCCCTTCTTACATTGTCCAGGTGAACCAGCATATCTGCCCTGGCTCCATTCTTAAGAGAATCTGCCCCTTTCCTGAAAACTACAATCTAATGTGGACTATAAACTGTGATTTCACCCAAATGAAATGGGTTACTCTTTCCATGAAATTGGCCTTTTTAAAAAGGGAAATGCCAGACCATTTTATGATGTTCAAAGCGTCTCTGCCTGCCTGTCTGACCATCAATCTGCCTATGTTTTTGTCTTTTCGATCTTGCAGTAACTTGATCGATGTACTGTTCTATTGCATGTGCTGAAAAATTTAATGGAATTTCTGACCATCCATCTGCCTATGTTTTTGTCTTTTTGATCTTGCAGTAACCGATCGATGTACTGTTCTATTGCATGTGCTGAAAAATTTAATGGAATTTCTTCTCTTTGTTAAAAGCTGTGATATCAACCTAAATTAAATGGATTAGTTTACCCCTTCAGAAGTTGTAGAACTTGGCTTTTTCCTTGAATAGAAGATGACTTTTACTCCTGTAGATGTACTTCTATTTCATCTGCTTTAAAAAAGTTTAATGAAGATCCTAACTCTTGTTAAAAAAGATGCCTTTCACTTCTATGGTGTCTCAAGCACTTCTTCTTGCATGACCTTCCATTCGTCTCATTTTTTGTCTCTATGTATATTATCATAGCCAGATTGATATATTTTTCTATTGCATGTGCTTTAAAAAAATAATGAAGATCCTAACATTTTTGTTAAAGCTGTGATTCCCCCAAAATGAAATTAATTTCCCAATTAAAAATCACATATGTAGCCTTAGTTAAAAAGAATAGCTGATAACCTTATAGTGCCCCATATGTCTGCCTGTTTAAAACTTTAACCATCCACCTGTTAGAGATGTTATCCTTTGATTATTAGCTTGTCTGACCATCCATCTGTTTGAGGTTTTGGCTTTTAGAATATTCATAGCCCATCTGATCTGATATTAGTATTACATTTCATGTGCCTAAAAATCTTTAGGAAAATCCTAGTACTTTTTGAAATTTTCTTTTAATTGTGTTTATCTATGTTTTCTTCATCCTTACTGCCAGACTGGGAAAAGGTCTAGCTGATTTATTGTATTGTTACCTTATGGTCCAGCATCTTTGTTGTTAAGTTTTAACCTATGTTCTTGAGATTTTCAGTTAATAATACAATCTCTTTTTCAGTCTTTATAATTGCTCCATATTGGTCATACTTGAATATACTTTAGAAATTAAAGAGTTCTATTGTTCATTTTATTGAACACACTATTTTGCGCATCCTGTATATGATCTCAAATTGAGTTGACATTTTGAAAACTTCATCACCTAATTGTTATATCGGGTCTGCATATTATGACAAATGCAATATTCTGTTGGATGGGTTATATCCTAGTTTTTCCATTATATAAATGTTCTCTTATATTTCCAAGTACTATGAAAATCAATGGATATAATAGCCCTTTTTTCTTTTAAATTGTTATTCCCTGTTGGCCTCTTGAGGGAAAATTTTGGCTGAAAGTGAACTGTTTAATTTGAAATTTTGTTGCTGAGCTGATCAATTATACTTGTATCTGCGCAGTGCATCAAAAATTGATGAGAATTGCATGTGATCAACACAATGGCAGTGTTGAACAATTTATCGTTGCCACTTTGAATGATTCAGAAGTAGCTGGAATGCCGGGGAAGAAAACAGTGATAAAAAAACCCACACTCTCAAAGTGGAAGCGGATTAGGTTAGTGCTTTGGCTATGTTGTGTTTATTCATTTTTCTTTTTTGAATACAATTTGTTACAAGTATAGCGCCTGAAAGTAATTGAGGTCCAAGTCCCACTTTACTATTGTGTTTAAACTTTAAGGTGTGAATGCTTCTCAAATATCACACGATTCCTTGGAGTTAGAACTTGCAACTATTCAATCCCTGACAAGTACCATAGCCACAACACTAACCTCTGGAATTTTGATGCTGTTCTTGGGTAATTGGGAATAGGAATATGAGAACCACGATACTAAAAAAATTAATTTCATTGAGAGGAGGAAACTAATGGGTTTGTGATTTTTCCAAACTGGTATGCATTACTATTTCCTTCTGATGATTGGTTCTAACTTGTTTTGTCTGACAAGCTTATGATTTCACAAAGATTTGAACAGGTGAAAGTAAGTGACACCCAGTATTGCATTAATATTTCCTTCTGTCCAAAAATGATGATTAGTTCTAACTGGTTTTGTCTGACAAGTTTATGATTTCACAAAGGTTTGAACAGATGAAAGGAAGTGAAACCCAGGAACTGGCAATGACATTCAGATTGCTTGCTGCATCAACACCTGGATCAGGAGTAACATCTGATTTCCTGTCAATTCCGTGGCAGGAGCTGACAATGTCACAAATAGAGAAGGTAGGGAGTTGTGCTGAAAAGAATCTTCAACTTCTTGGCTTTGCAAGAAATATGATGATGTCTGTACAACTCAGTTCAATGCCAAATCGTTTCTCATGTTGGTCAGATGCTGGAAGAAACAAAGAAGATGCTTTTTCTGAATGAAAAAGTGCATGACTGTTCAGAGTGCGGGAAAAGGTTTGCCACACCAAGCAGCTTGAAGGACCATCTAAATGAGCATAGGTAAATCATATGGAGCCCTTTTTGTTTCCACTTCTATTCTAAAATATATAGTTTTTCTATTTGATTGTGCTGACCAGTATGAGTGTCAATTTACTTTTGTTCTTGAAATCCACTTTATCTTTTAATATAACCTTTTCCAGTTTCTGTTTCTAGCGGGGACAAGCCATACAATTGCAAATTTGAAGATTGTGCTATGCGATTCAAGAGCAAACAATTGCTTTGTCGACACTTGAAAAAACATGAGTGTGCTCACAAGTGTATGTTTGAAGGTTGTGGCAAACGTTTTGCTTTCAGGGAACGCTTGGTAATCTTGTAACCTTGCAATTCGTAAATCTTTTTATGGTTTAGTGTATTCATTTTGGGCCATTTTGGACCACGAACTGAAGGCTATTTATTTATATGTACTTTTACTGCAATCAGATTGTACACCAGAAAATACATAGCAATGAAAGGCCACTAGTTTGTCCTTGGGAGGGTTGTGGAAAGAGATTCAAATGGACAAATTCTCTTCAAGGACATAAGCGTACACACACAGGCGAAAAACCTTTTCAATGCACGTGAGTATACAAGTTAAACATTCTAGCTGTAATTCTTTTTGCTTTGCAGTCTGGTGAACATGTTTGTATTAGGGTGATCAGTCAGATGTCGATTGTTTAAGATTTACATGATACAGGAACATGACATATAGTATGCTCCTTCATATTTAGCCATGGCTTGTATTACAGTTGTGTAATGTTTTATGTCTCCTGTTAAATTATTTTATGCTGTGTATGTTCTATTGACGTAGAATATGGTTCTAATACAGGTATCAGGGTTGTGGCCGGCATTTTGGCTACAAAGTTGATTTGACAAGACATCTTCGAACTCATAATGGTCAGCCAGCTCGTGGTAGTCATTAACCTAAGAAATGGATAAATGTTTGCATTATCCGTGGGTTCATTGTGCTAGAGATTGACCGCCATCTAGTGGTGTAACTGATGACTTTAATTGTCAGTCATTGATCATATTTCTGCAGGTTTAAAACACCCAATTCTATGGTGCATTTGATACAAGGAATGACCTGCTTTCTATGTGAAAGGATAACAATGTTTAACATTAACATCAGATGGCACACCAACTAGTTCTAGTCTTCTTCACATGGAAGAAATCAGATTGTGCAGAGCAATCTTAACTTCATCAATTCAGTCTTTTTGGTAAAGTGGTCTACATCAATTTCTTCTCTGCATGATTGTGGAAGAATTTATTGGTTGTGGGCAGCTGCACAAGTCCAAGTCAAGCTGTTCTTATAAAAAAGGGATTAGTGGTGGACATGCGGTTTTTATTCAAAACATAGCACGATGATCTCTGACACAGTTCCTCAGAACATTGTGATTCTACTTGAGCAAATAAGTTGATTGCTATTCACTGTTTCTTCATATTATTGTTAAGTATTACATGTCTAGATATGCATGCCGGGGCAGTTATCTTGTTTTCTGTCCAGTGATGTTGTGCCCATGGCGAGAACTGCCTGTTTTACTCATGGAAGAAAATCCCGCCCAAAATTTCATTCGATGGAGCCTGTTTGTACATTTTCCCATGTACACACTTACATGTGTCCACAGGAGGTTGGATCTCAGCTGGAAGAACTGTGTTTTATGTGGATATCGTTCTGAATCATACAAACTAAATAAAATAATGTCATTTGATTTGTACTATAGCGAATGTTACAGAGGATAGAAGCACTGTTTTTTAAAATAAGCTTCGAGCTTCTCACTGGAATTGATGGATCGGATATCACATGCTCTCGTGTTGAGATGTGGTATTCCATTTTACACATGCAATCTGTTCACACATTGGCTAGTTCTGAGTCCTAATGCTTGCTTTGCATTGGAAGAAAGAACGTTCATAATATGTCAATTTTTTACTTGTAGTCGATGCTATACAGCATGTTGTGGTCTTGTTTTCTATATATCTTTAATTAATATTTCTATAAATCTGTTTCATAGTAATATTTATAATCTTTCAGGTTATAATTGGAATTTGAAAGGCATTATATGACATGTTCTATTGTTGATAAGTGATGTTCCTTATTTTCTGGTTCATTAGTATCCTATGCAACTGGAACGCAATCATACTTTTTGTCAGGGAGAGTTGAAAGAACTCATTAAGCAAGATACAATTACTTATGTATTCTTCCTTGTGAGATCAACTTTTAGTCCTGGAAAAACATAAAAATAGGAAAGATTAGAAGAAATAAATAGGGAAGAATTTACTACTATAATTCTTTTATTTGATGCGTAACAACCTCTTCAACCTCTCCTGGCACTGTTTCACTGCTTGATCCAACTTGGCAAGGTCTTTTTGCACTTTTCCGGGTATATTGGCATTTTTATTGAAGGTCTTTGGGTTCAGGTTGGCTTTGAGCATGTTCACACTGGCATTATTTCTGCCTACTGTAACTTATTTCTGGTTAATGCCTAGTGAGATATTTTAAACATAGTTATAAGGACCTTACAAAGAATAACATTTTTGGTACCAAGGTCTCCACTCCTGCAAATGTTCCATATCATTATTATTCCCCAGTTGTCGCTTAGTTTTTCATTTAGCTATTGGCAAATTCTCTAGTTTCCAATTCAACATTCTCTCTTTGGACTACCCTTGCAATTAAGGCTTGTCAATCTGTTGGCTACGTCTTGTTGGACTTTTGCTAAGCCCCTCTGCGGTTATCTGCTAGATTAAAATCTCCACCTGCAGCTTCGTCATCCTAGGATCAACATGAGCAAGCTTTGTTACTGAGGATGGTTATAATATCTGCCTTCAATTTTTTTTTATAGAAACAGAAGAACGTTGACAATGAATTTATTTGCTATTTATCTGTATTACATTTGGTCTTTCGAGAAATATTTTTTATAGAAACAGAAGAACTTTGACAATGAATATATTTGCTATTTATCTGTATTACATTTGGTCTCTCGAGAAAGATTTTTCTATCATTTTAGATTGAAGAAGTTTACATCCACCATTACCTTAAAATGTTTTTTTAGTTTTTGTTTAAATTTGTTTCCATTGTCAAGTTCATCCCAGGGATACACATGAGCTTGTGGCTTAACGATAGTGGAAATAGTAGTGATATTGTACAGATTCAATCTCACTATAGAACTAGCTCTGACATGTGGTCAAATGCTTACAATTTGTAGTTTTATTTTAGTAATACAATTATAGTTTTTGCTTCCATTGTCAAGTTCATCCCAGGGATACACATGAGCTTGTGGCTTAACGATAGTGGAAATAGTAGTGATATTGTACAGATTCAATCTCACTATAGAACTAGCTCTGACATGTGGTCAAATGCTTACAATTTGTAGTTTTATTTTAGTAATACAATTATAGTTTTTGCCTGGATTGATGCAGCGATGCTCATTTAATAATTTAGACAAGTTTATAATCTAGACAAGTTTATAGGAAACTTGGGAGGGGAATGACATCTATCCAAAAGAAGCCATTGGCCATATGCAACCTGAATATTGGTTATGTTGTGATTTTGGCTTATCAGTTATGTTGTGATTTTAGCCTTTTTTTTGAAGAAACAATGACAACTTCTTTCCAAGCCATATTTAAACAAAAACAAAAAGTAAAAAGGAGAAAATAATTGCCTGGAGAGGCACTCTTCAGCTCAGTGTGCAAGAGATATTGTAATGTTCTGACTTGTAAACATTTTGACTGGGTCAAAATAAAATAAAAATAACCTTAGCCCAGTATGCAAGAGATGTTGTAATGTTGTCTTGTAAACATTAAAAATAACGTTAGCCCATTATGTAAGAGATGTTGTAATGTTGTCTTGTAAACATTTTGACTCGGTCAAAATAAAATAAAAATAATCTTAAAAGTAAAAATTTTACATTATTATTTTTTAATCAACTTTTGTTGGGTAGTTAAGGTAAATTTGAAATAAAAATAAAAATAACCCTATGTTAAAATAAAAATTCCCAAGTTCTTATTTTTTTTTGTTATTTTTTGTTGGGTAGTTAAAATAAATTCTGACTTGGACAAGTCACTGGTGGCTTATGGTATTGCCCATGGTATTCATGTGGAATATAGCTTATTTAAAAGAGGTAATTAAAGCAGCGTAGATTATCTTAACTCCGAATATTAAATCCAAAAAGTAAAAGGGAGAAAATAATGAATAAATAAGAAATAAATAAAGGAAAGAATAAAATATAACATCTATTTTATTTAAGAGAGATGTAGTGTGCAAACATTGTAATATTGATGTTAGCTTGTCATTAGTGAAGAGGAATGATAGTGTGGGGGAAGATGTGGAATATAGCTTATTTAAAAGGGGAATTAAAGCAGCCTAGATTTATCTTAACTCCGAATATCAAATCCAAAAAGTAAAAGGGAGAAAATAATGAATAAGTAAGAAATAAATAAATAAATGAAAGAATAAAATTTAACATCTATTTTATTCAAGAGAGATGTAGCGTGCAAACCCTTCTAATATTGATGTTAGCTTGTCATTAATGAAGAGGGATGATAGTGTGTAGGAAGACCTAGTTGTTTTTGAAGCAGTTTCAATGGTTGTTGACTATGTGCATCTCTACTTTGTTGTTTTGTTGTGCATATCTACCTTCTTTGTTGTTGTCATTGCAAATATTCACTTGTGCAATGGTTTGTCCTTTGTTTTTATACATTTAATTTTGCAATCGTTTTGTATTTTGTGTTTGTGCTCTACCTTGATGGTTGTATAAGAGGAGTTAAAAACAACTAACATAAGATTGATGCCCATGTTGTATTATTCATATGAGCTACCCCACATTAATGCACCATCTCTTATAATGCATAACCTTTGCCCTCCCCTTCCACCCCCTTTATTCTTTCCCATTAAGTTTCTTCATGCTCATTTCCTTTTCTTATTAAATGCATATTTTATGTTGCAAGCCCATCATTTTTTTATCTAGAATCCATTTTTTTAAAAGGGAAAAAATCATTTATTGATAATCATATTTTTTTATTATAAATTTAGTACTTTTTATTTTCAAAACCTAGTACACTCAAATTTTAAATTTCATTCCCTCAATCCAATTCCCCTTTTTGTTTAATTATCTCTTTAATTAGGACTCCATTATTTGCAAGAACCTTAAAACCCTACTCCTTGTTACTAGTCTAGGAAAATCATACAAAAAAAGTTGTTTGAACAACTGTGTATTTAGTCACTAGAAACTTTGATGCCTGCTACTTGTCCATGAAATTTCTACGTACGCTATAGTATTGAGAAATTAAGCATTCTATTAGTGTAGCGTTGTTTAGGTGGGATTATAATGGGCAGGGTCTAATTTGTGTTGCAACTTGTCACATAGAGTTTCCTAGGTGGGGATTCAATGTTTTAGATCATGATTTTTAGTAGCCATAGGGATGGGGGATCCCACTAAAAAAATAATGAGAGGTGTGAAGGTGATTTGTGCTACTTTCTGGATTTGTTTAGATAGTGGTTTGGTAATGGGACAAGCAAATCCACCGAAAAGGTTACGGGAGAGGGATACCACGACGATGAGAGTGACACAAAGATTTTGTTGAGATAACTTCCAAGTAAGGGTGTGGTGAGAACCCAAACCTTTTTTGTCTATTTGTTTACTCTTGTGGAGTTATACTCCCACCTAAATAATGAAACTAGCTTCATATTTCAGTGTTTATTGGAATTTAAGTCCTTTTCTTTGCATCTTTGTGATTGGATGCCCAATCTTTGACAAATTGCGAATTAGCCTTTGATAATACCCAACCAAACCCATGAAGGATTTGAATTTCGTCACATTATGAGGAGTATGCCACTTCATAATGGCTTTGATCTTCTTTGGATCCACTGCTACTCGTTTGGAGACAATGTGACCCAAGTACTGAACTTGTGACTATAAGAATTTATACTTGCTTAGTTTGGCATAGAGCTTGCTTTCTTAGTAATTGCAATACTACTGCTAAATGTTTTTCATGCTCCTCTTTGGTTTTTGAATAAACTAAAATGTCATTGACAAAAACCAACACAAACTTGTCCAAATATGGATTGAGAACATTATTCTTTAAACACAAATGTTGTTGGGGCGTCTGTGAGTCCAAATGGCACAACCACAAATTCATAGTTGTCGTACCTAGTTCTAAATGCCATCTTGTAAATATTCATCTTTGATTCATACCTAATGGTACCCAAACCTCAAGTCAATCTTTAAGAACACCGCTTCTTGTCTCAGTGGGTCAAATAGATCATCAATCCTTGACAAAGGATATTTGTTCTTGATTGTGCACTTATTAAACTACCTATAGTCAATGCACAACCTTAGTGTGACATCCTTCTTCTCCACAAATAACACAAGAGCTCCCTAGGGTGATACACTGGGTATAATGTATCTCCTATCCAACATTTCTTTCCATTGTAATTTTAGTTCTACCAACTCTGGTGTAATTATCCGATATGGAGCTTTTGACATTGGCACTGATCCCAACGGTAATTCAATTGAAAAGTCTATTTCCATCCTTGGTGACAGTGTTGGTATCTCTTTAAGGGACACATCATTAAATTGTTTTATTACTGGGTGTTCTTCGATTTCGCTTCTCTCCACCCTAATTCGCTGGTCACTTGGACAACGTACAGTTCACATCCCTTCGTGCTACACCTCTTCAATTATAGTGCAATGATTTGATGAACTATCATGGGTTTTCTCTTTCCTTGGAATGTCGTCCTTTCCCCTTCCTCATTGAGGCACTATCAACTTGATATAACAATCGACCTTGTGTGGGCCACTAGGCAGTGCATCCTAACCAACAAGAGATACACGCCCAACGATAATAGGTTTATATATGTAGACATGGGCATACCATTTATCATGGCTAGGCATGACTTCGCCAAATGTTCAACTCATTTCTTAGTCCTCATAGCCAACTAGACCAACCACGATTTGTCATGGGCTATCTTCTGCAACACATACTTTTATGAAACTTTTGTACTTACATAATTGAAATTGGAGCTAGGGTCAATCAAAATTGAAACAAACTAGTTATTGATTGTCCTTCCATTTCAATCATTGAGGCTTAGGGATTGACTTGCCTATTTTTCCAATGTTGCATAGATGTGTGATATGCTCCAAGCCACATCATTTACTGTCTCCGCTTCTTGCACAATGTATAGTCTTGGATGGTTCCTCTGTAGCTAATGGAAATCCCTCTGTAAGTGGTCTTCCTCACATTTACAACACTCTATGGGTTTTCTCCTAGACCCCTCCTTTTCCTCTCTTGTGGGCTTAGAGAATTGGTCTTGATTAGCAGTAGTGGATTTCTGCTAAGACTCACCCCTTGCAGGAGTGGTGAACCTCACAATCCTATCTGGTTGACATATCGCAGTTTTTTGCCCTTTTCCTTCAAATTTGGGCTTACCTTTTGCTTTCCAATCAACGTTGAACTCAGACTTGTGCTTGGATTAATCCTATCAATACTTCATTTTATAGATGATATCCTTTAGAGTTTGTCACTTATCAAACTCTATTATGTCCTTGAATGCTTGTGGCAACCCACTGAGATACCTTTGAATCTTTGCCTTCTTGTCCTTAAGGTAAGATACATACCTCAATAGCTCCAAGAATCTAGTTGTACATTCATCAACTGTCAACTACCCTAGATTTTGCGCTCACAAAATTATTTGGCCTTGATGTCACTAGTGAGGTACTTTTCCTAAAAATATCTCTCAAATATCCATTAGGACAACTCCTCTTTAATATTCTTAACATTCTTCAAGTCTTCCCACTAGATATCAGCGTTGGCTTTTAGGCTGAATGTGGCTACTCTTACCTTCATATTTTTAGAGTAATCATGCACCCTGAAATATTTCTTCATTCTAGTAGCCATGCCTCTCCTTCCTCGACCTTCCTCACCTTTCCATCAAATGTAGGAGGCTTTTCCTTCTTAAATTCTTCCGGCATGAAATCTTTTACTTTCCTTTTGTCGGTGGTGTCTCTTAGTTGCAACACTAGATAATTGCTCACAACTTCCCATCCTCCTCTCTGGTGTATTTAGAGGAGTTTCACCTCTTTTTGTACTCTCACTTTCCTACATATGTCTTTTCTTGGATCTACTGCTTCTACACCATCCATGTTCAATTCATGCGTTCTAAGTCCTGATGGAATTTTCCTATCCTTATCCCTTCCTAGGTGGTTGGAACCTAGATCATATTGCCTATGGACTTGAAAATTCGACAAGCTTTGTAGTATAATTTCATTTAATTCTTCTTGTTGTTCTTGAGCCATGCCAATCCTTTCATTGTCATCCTTATAACTTCTCAGCTCAACTCTTATATTTCTAAGAGTGTTCATTCAGTCAGCAGAGTCTTCTTCTATCCTCTTTTTCTCCACTGTCCCTTCTTCCCAACCATGTTGGGATTTATTAGTGCTGCACTGCTTCATTGTGTTGTTCATTCCTTTTTGCTCTTCATTGGTTCTTGGTGTCTTCTTATGTGTTGTTACACACACATAACTATTAGCCAAACAATATATATAAATAACATATATACCCATCACCTTGGCAAATTTTGCAATAAGTATATGGATGTGAGGCTATTTAAAACACCATATTTCAAGTTAGTATGAAATTCATAATTAAAACATTATAAGTAGCACACATTTGCACACAACACGAATCACTTAAAAAACTACACTTTTAAATGATTTTAAAGACTTCTCGAGGGCCCGTGCTCCATGTTAACGTGGCTTTGAGCCATGTCAACTCCCTGTCAACACCATGTAGCACCCCTACGCCATGTGACACCAAAAACCATCACCATGTGTCGTTTAGTACCACATTAACATAGGCCTCCACGTCACCCACTTCTACAACATATTGATGATGTCAAATAACATCAAGGTGCTATCACTTTGCCACTTGGCATCCCCTCACAATGCCATGTGGCATGAAAAAACCTACCACTTGGCCATCCAAAAGGCCATTATGCCTACCACATGACCAATCCACGTCCTCTAGATTCTCTTGCATGACTTTCCATGTTGCCTCATCTAACCTCTGTGGCATTTTCCAACTCAGCATAAGGCCTAGGCTCCATTAGACTTAGGCCTCCATGTAAAATAATGTTTTCCATTTAATAATAGGAAGGAAATTCTATCATGCCATTAATCAATAATGCCATCACACCCACATGGGATGAAACTATCATCTTTCCTCCGCGGCACGATGGGAATTCTTGGCAAAAAGTGACATGCATTTTCTTGTCCCATGCCTTATGTTGATCATGCCCACTTCCCTTGAAGCCTCTTAGAAAACTTGGCATAGCATGAACTTAAAATCATCATCAAGTAACATCAAGATATCCAATCCGTGGAGGCATTTCTCCATTCCCGAGAACACACACACACACACACACATATGCATTCGTCCATCTCCATAGACTCCAACTCTATTACAAGTCTAATAGGGTTCATTCGGCCTAAGTGCAAGCCTATTGTATCTGCAATGACCAAGCTTAGAAGTATTAAGGACTTCAATGGCTTGTGAAGCGAAGCCAATCTCGGTGACATGAAATGCTCAACATCAAGAATACGAGAGGAATGAATCCATCACCCCCACACCAATATTCCAGGCATTAAATATGGAAGTAAATTTTCAACATGCCTACCAATAGGCATGGAACTCAATTAAACTATAACTAAGACTTAACTGTGAATTTAGATACACAACATTCCATTTATCACATAATGGATCTAATAGGCACTATCAGATTCACTTATATAATATGCCACACACAACATCAACAACAAACATCCACCAGTCCATAAGTAACAAATATCCATGGTATTCACAACGTATTCAACAATAGAAATCACATATAGTGATGATTAGTTGAATTCAGAAAATAAGCTTACATATTAGGTAAGCGATCTTGCACCTAGGAAATAATTAACAGTCACAGGGATCTATAAATCCCTCTCAAACCATGAGAACAATAACATATGCATCTCATTAAATGTAACCAGTAATAACACCATTCTTCCATAAGAAACACTGATACATTCATTGTTATAACTAATAACAACATCATTCAACATTTATAATGCAACATAAGTACAAGTAGATGCACTAATCTATATAGCTTAATGACTAGCCACTGACGAAGGGACTTCAACTCTCCACCCAACCATAATCTAACTACACTGCAATCTTTCTTGTAGTTGACCATTCTTGAGATGGATTAAGATTATGAGGAGGTAATTTCTCAGGAGTATTCTCACCAATAACTAATCTATAAATGGTAAGAAGAAGAGTCCACTTTCTAGGTCATTTATTAACTACCCCAAACATAACACCACAACGAATTTATGTCCAGTGGAAAATAAACCACAGGGGTTCATCCAAGGCTTAGTGAGTTACAACTCAGTTCTAGGAGAATGAATACACTATCTGGATGGTTCATCACTTAGCTTCTGTAAGCTAACATTGCAGGAACCAAGAGTCCACTATCTAGGTGGTTTATCAAAAATTTCAGCTAGTACTTGGGTGTCCTAGCCTATCAAGTGGTTTATCATCCCCAACTAACACCCCAGTGGTTTATCAACCCCAAGGATAACACTAAGTGTTTTAACTCCACTGGAATCTCCCTATCCAACCGAATCACAGGCACACACAATGGCCTCAGCAAAATAGAGGGAATGTTATCTCAAACACAAGACACATGCTATAGAAAGGTTATCTCTCTTAGCGGATCCATGTCCACTGCTAATTTCAAGACCTGCGTTCTCTTTCCTTATGCATTCACCATTCTTTTTCTTTTTCTTAGAAAGATTGCTCTTGCTCAACACCACCACACAATTTATCTATTCTTCTGTTTATGCCCTTTCACCTCTTCCTCCCTACACTATGTCTCCATGTATCCCATTGAGATTTTTCTTCACATACCTTTTCATGTGTGTTGACCACATCCACGCTTTCCATGAGAACGAAGACTACATGCAAGAAGCCCATTCTATAGTTCAATCCTTGAACTAGAAATGCCTTATATCCATCATGGAGCTTGGTGGTGAAATAAACATATTGGCTTGGGTTTACAAACAACTTCTCCTCCTTAGACCTCTGAAGCCATGTCCATTTCCCTCAGTTAGTCAATGTTTTCCATTTCCTCATTATTTACATTAATTACAATTCACAACAATATTTACAAGAGGGATAACAAAAATGGTTGCCACACTACCCCGTTATGAATCTATCCTCAAAATATATCTAATAACCTCATATAAGAATCCTTTTTCTATTGGTTAAGCCTTGTACTTGCTAACACTAGCAATGAGAGCTCGTAGAGTACGCAAAATTGAAAACTAGTTCCTTGTGACTTTGTAGTTTCACCCATCAGTTGACTAATGACAATAGTGTATGATGGGCCTTCCATAGCATGTGATATATATTTTGAATGGGATGCTTATGGAATTATAAATATGTTCCTAAAACCTAATCATTTATCCAAGGAGTATCCAGAATCATCTTGAATATCTCCCTCAAAAAGAGGTGTTGGAGTTGTGTTGTGCCCTACAACAACCCCCCATTTCATATCATTAAAATTCCAAAAACTATAATGTGAAATGGGTCCCTTTTTAATTTTTGTTTCAAATTGGTATCAATTTAAAGTTCTATTTCGCAAAAGGGCTTTTTAATAAAACCAATCAAAAAACCCCGATATAAAACGATTTACCTTTGTCATTGCGATAAAGCGATCGCAAGATCGCATATCGCAATGACAAAGAAGACACAATGTAAGGGACATATTGGTTTTCGCTGATGCGAAATCGCTATCAGATATCGGCAAAGCATAAAGTAACACGAGTAATGATCCTTGCTACAATGCGATGCGAAATCGGCAATCGGCAATCGGCGATAGCATCTAAAGCACAACTAAGCTTATCCTCATCCGATGCGATGCGATATCGCTATCGGCAATCGATGACTCACCATGCCCTCATCCTAAGCGGCACTACTAGCGATGCCCGACGTGATGCGATATCAGATATCGGCAATCGGGGATTCCAAGCAAAACCAATGCAATAACTTAGCATTTCCCTGATGCCCGATTTCACAAAAGGTAAATGGCACATTTCTCAAAGTAACAGTCATAAAGGCAGTTTGATTTGATTTATTCGTAATTAAGGCCATATCCTTTGGAAAAGCCACTCATCCGTGTTC
>APFE031083294.1:36689-94302 GCA_000404065.3 Pinus taeda | reverse complement strand
AATAATAATAATAATGAAAAAATAAAATAAATAAATGATCAAGGATTAAAAAAAACAAAAAAATGTTTACCCAAGGGAGAAAACGACTAGAAGAAGAGAGCTGAGACCCAACAACTACTGATCTTCCAGCCGTCTTCTCTATTGAGATTGTTTGGCCTTTTTCAATCCCAAGGGCTTCCCTAAATTTTCGGTGATGGAATTGCGACACTCTAGCAATCACACTAGCTTCTTCGATGCAGACATGGTGATTGGTTTTCTCCACATGCTCTGCTAAAGCAGAAGACTTAGTTCTCATATGCTTGAGGTTAGCTGCGTGCTCACTAATTCTTTGGTTAATGGAGCGACCTGTCTCACCGATATAGGGGGTCCCACAAGAACAAGGAATAATATAAACACCTTTCATGTCCTTGGGGTCAATAGGATCCTTCACAAATCTGAGGGACTTACGAATGGTGTTAAGAGGTCTAAAGGTTGCCGGAACATTATGTTTCTTAAGAATCCTCGCAATCCTATCCGTGGTCCCTTGAACATAAGGAAGATGGACACCAGGAATCCATTCCTTAGGTTCTCTTCTGGATGACGAATTTCTAGAAGCTTAAACCCCTTTAACCAATAGGCCCATTGTCAACACAATTGGAGGTTCGACCTATCTTCTTACTAAGTTCCTTGCCTTGAAGCTTAAACCCTTAGTTGGTCACATAGGGTCCTTCCTTAAAGACTCGGCTTCCTTTATTGAGGAGCTAAAGGACATCAAACTGGACTCTGGAGAAATTCTTGTCAGTTTTGATGTTGTTTCTCTCTACACGTGCATCCCTATAAATGAGGCCATGGAAGTGATCAAGCGTCTAACTGATCCTGATACCGCTCGGTTAGTTGAGATCTGCCTCACTTCCACCTTTTTCAGTTTTGAAGGTGAGTTCTTTGAGCAAACCTGTGGAGTTGCCATGGGCTCACCCCTATCCCCTGTTGTTGCTAATATTTTTATGGAGGATTTTGAATCCAAGGCTCTGAGCTCAGCCTGTATCCTGCCCAAGCTTTGGAAGCGTTATGTTGATGACACTAACGTCATCTGGTCTCATGGCCAAGAGGAGTTAGATCTCTTCTTCGATCATCTCAATAATCAATCCTCGGCCATCAAGTTCACTGAGGAACAAGAAGTCGATGGTTGCCTCCCGTTCCTTGATATTCTTATCTCCAAGAATGATGATGGTTCCCTCTCCCACCGAGTGTTTCGCAAGAAAACTCATACGGAGCAGTATCTTCATGCGAGTTCCCACCATTTCCCAGCCCAGAAGTTGGGGGTTCTCAACACCCTGGTGACTCATGCCTTAAGGATCTCTGATGAAAGGAGCTTCGAAGAGGAGAAGTCCCATCTCCTTAAGGTCTTTGTTGAAAACAGTTATAGTAGACATTTGGGACATAAGGCGTTCCTCAAAGCTTCTAGAAATTCGTCATCTAGAAGTGAACCTAAGGAATGGATTCCTGGTGTCCATCTTCCTTATGTTCAAGGGACCACGGATAGGATTGCGAGGATTCTTAAGAAGCATAATGTTCTGACAACCTTTAGACCTCTTAACACCATTCGTAAGTCCCTCAGATCTGTGAAGGATCCTATCGACCCCAAGGACATGAAAGGTGTTTATATTATTCCTTGTTCTTGTGGGACCCCCTATATCGGTGAGACGGGTCGCTCCATTAACCAAAGAATTAGTGAGCACGTAGCTGACCTCAAGCATATGAGAACTAAGTCTTCTGCTTTAGCAGAGCATGTGGAGAAAACCAATCACCATGTCTGCATCGAAGAAGCTAGTGTGATTGCTAGAGTGTCGCAATTCCATCACTGGAAATTTATGGAAGCCCTTGAGATTGAAAAAAGGCCAAACAATCTCCATAGAGAAGATGGTTGGAAGATCAGTAGTTGTTGGGTCCCAACTCTCTTCTCCTAGTCGTTTTCTCCCTTGGGTAAACATTTTTTTTGTTTTTGTTTTTTTATTTTTTTTTAATCCTTGATCATTTATTTATTTTATTTATTTTTTCATTATTATTATTATTTTTTATTTTTAAGTATTAATATTATTATTAATTATTTTGGTAGTTAATTTATTTATTTTAATTTTATTTTATTTTAAATTTATTAATTAATTAATTAATTATTATTATTATTATTTTTAATTTGAATTTGCTGATATAAATTTAACTCTGATTTTTATTTTGATTTTGATTTTTTTAATTTTTATTAATTTATTTAATTTTTTACCCCTTAATAAAATATTAATTAAGATTGTAATTTCTCTAATATTTTTATATAGGGTTACTCTTTGATTTTGAATTTGAAACTAATCCATGTATTTTAATATATATTCATATTTCCTTTCAGCTTATATTTAAAATAGAATTAACTATTTATAGATTATTCGTTTTTAACTTTTACAATTAACTAATATTTATAAACTATTTGATAACTAATTAATTTATTCATGTATTTACTTAATTTAAATTACGGAATTAAATGTCCCTTTAACTTATAATTGATTTAAAATATAATTAACTTATTTCTATTACTTGAATTATTTTATGATTATAATCTATTAACTTGCTTACATTTATAATTATAAAATTATCCATTTAGGTTTATAAGGAAATTAATAACTAATTTTGCTTATTTAGTCAATTATGCCCTTCATAGTCTAGCTATCCGTTTCCTAGTCAAATCTAGCTGTTATCTTTTTAGTCGTTATCTGATCTGGAAATTTGGTCATGGGATATTCTGCCTGATCTATTTATATTGCATAACAAGCTCTGCTCATTCAACTTGTCCTGACGATGAACCACACTGGTTGGTTCAAAACGCGTCGACTAAAATATCTCTATGTGATTTTTCGCCGAAGATTCTTCTCTAAATTGATATGGATCACAGAAGCCTAAATTCGTTAAGTCAAAATTAGACTGGGAGGCCCAGAATTAGAAAAATATCTTAAAATGGAGTAAGTTGGAAGTAATTGGAGTTCGAAATCAGTTAGGACTAACTAATAAATATCATATGCAAAATACTATCTGGTTAAACACAGTTAAACTCCAAATTAGGACTGAAAGTCAACTAACAAAGGGAGGAGAGAGAAAAATGTTTGTTAATTTCTATAAAGTAGGAAGGTGCATAGTCACTCTAGGAAGGCATATGCATGAGGTAGTATGAAATTTTGGAGTGGAAATGGCCATTTCACCCTTCAACCAATGACTAGTTAGCACCACATGTCATCCTAAGTGGCACCCCTGCTAAAAATTAAAAACCCTAAACATTGAAAATGTACCAAATGATTGGGAATGTATAATAGTAAATGAAACCTGGTCATATGTTCCCATAATAATGTATGGAATAGATTCTAATTATGGATATATTATAGCTCCTAATGTGTTCCCAATGAATTACTTAGTGCAATGTACCCAAACACGAACTAGTTGTCCCATCAATAGAGGAATCGATGAATGATTCATTGCTTGATGTATCTATCCTCTTACCGAATTACTTAGTGCAATGTACCCAAACACGAACAAGTTGTCCCATCAATAGAGGAATCAAGGAATGATTCATTACTTGATGTATCTATCCTCTTACTATTTCACCTTTTTCTAGAGGTTCTTTAACCCATGTTAATGGTACCTAGACCATGTTTTTGAATCTCTCTACCTTCCTATAAAGATTTCTTTCCACATTGGTGGTAGTGGGTCCTGTTGCAATTGCTTCTGAATTTTAGATATACTTTATAGAAACACTACGTTTCCTACTCTCAAATTTTCCTTTCATTGTCTACCTTGTATCTTTGGAGTTTTGTCTTTAGGCTCCTCATCATTTCTACATGTTCTAAAGGTGTTTCTAGATTCCTCCTCTCTTTAGATTCCTCATTCCTAACATGTGAGGTATCTTCCATAGGATATTGTACCATCTTGTGTTTCCTATAATGCTGATTACATATTCATCACTCACTTATATTCTCTTTATTGTTGTGACACAATAAATTCAATCATTAGTTATAAATAATCATTGAAACAAAATTAACAATAACTTTTCAATCGTTAAGCAAAAATATTAGCCCATAACAGGACAACATTGTAACTCTGCTTTAATACCACCTTGTAACATACCCAGTCCCTTAAGGCCTAACTAAGGATACGAGATACCAAATATTCATCTTTAGTAGCTTGACAATTAGGTATGGTACCACCTTGTAACACACCTAACGTTTCCAATGTCTTTGAGATGATGGAGCCATGCATGAAAGGAGGGTTTAATTAAATAAGTTATCACATTTTGATTAACAAGATTCCTCCATAGTCGGCTAATTTTGATAAGTTACAATCTTGTAGGCCTAAACGTCATGAAATCATGACCATTACAACTTTATGCCCATAGTATGCACTTGTGTCACATCCCCTGGGAGAAGTTCATTTCTTAGGAAATATTTCAACCACCATAATTTAACTGAGACTTTAATCACCAATTTTAGAGTATAGAGCTTTCCTTAATTTTATTTTAATAATTATGATAAATTTAATATATACTACCTTTCAAGCTAGTCACAAACCTCAATTAAAAATTCTTACATCATGACTCTCGAGGCCATGCGGAAATAATCATCTAACCTTGCCACATATAATCAACATTTATTTTCAAATTTTATTTATGATGAAAGATATGATTATTACTTTGAGATTTCTTGGATATATATATATATATTATATATATATAATAATATATAATTATATATATATATATATCATCCCTCTAGAATGGTCAATCATTTGTTGAGCATAGCATGTGGTCTCACACTTCATGTCACATTCTCCTCAAAAGAACCATCTTGTGCCAAGGTATGTATCACTCGGGTTTTACCCTTCATAATGATCAAAATATTCTTTCATTCGTGATACATGGATGTGTTTCTCTCATATCTTAGCCATCCTAGAAATATGAAAATGTGCATCGTACATAATTTGATTTAGCTAGCGATTAGAAACTTGGTTTTTATGGCTCTAAGAGTGCCTTACAGGCCCTCCATTTGTACAAGGTATCTACTGTGTAGAACCAAACCTTCATGTTCAAATGAAGTCCAATATTGCTCAGATCATGGTCTTCCAAGGTATATGTATGCCTATATCACAGAGGCCAGGTTTCTTCAGTGGTAAACCACTAAGAAAAATGCCATACCCTGCGACACACAGTTCCAACTCATTGCTTGTGGATTATGGGGCATTATTGCTAAAGGGAAAATATAAATGGACAATGACACATTGCTTCCTTATTAGTCCCCATCCATGCAAGACTATAACAAACAATTTGCAGTTTGACTACTATTAGTTTAGCTATGAATTATGTTAAACCTAACACTAAACTTTAGAAATAAATAACATATTTTTTATTATAATTAGAAAAATTAATTTGTAAACACTTTACTGAACAACATTTTTGATGTCTTATTTCATCCTTAATGCCATTTGTTCCAGTCTCACTGATCAACTCTCTGCTAGAGAAGATGTAATGCCATTTGTACATGATTGTGGATGAATCAACCTTAATATCAAAATTTAAGGCCAAATCTAAGGCCGTTGGTGCACTAATTAAAGGCGATTGGTTAAACACGTTGTTAATAATTTTGCTTGATTAAATTGTGAAGTGGTAGTTATTGTTTGTGAATTATTTCTCTGATTGAGTAGGTTTGTAGAAACTATTATTTATGGAGATTACTCTTCTTGTATGAAGAAGATTGCATGCACCAAATTGCTTTCTTTTACCAAACAAGAATCCGAAAATCTAAGGGGATCCTCCAATTTCATTGGTCTCATCCATTATACTACCATCTACATTTCGTATTGACTACTAGTTACATGGATCTACAAAATATAGACTATATAAGAGATATGTTGACAACCATATCAGCTATATAACACAGTTATTGTATTGACTACTAGTTACATGGATCTACAAAATATAGAGTATATAAGAGATATGTTGACAACCACATCAGGCATATAACACAATTAACATCTTTTGAAACTCTATAATAGCCACAGTTTGTCTTGAATTGCTATTGGAATTTAAAGGAAAATAATACAACTTGTACAAAATAGTTCCCTTAGCATTTATTCTATATATATTAGAAGGATTTAGATTCTGACACATCTATATATGC
Organism: Pinus taeda; assembly: GCA_000404065.3. Classification (NCBI taxonomy): domain Eukaryota; kingdom Viridiplantae; phylum Streptophyta; class Pinopsida; order Pinales; family Pinaceae; genus Pinus; species Pinus taeda. The sequence continues at coordinate 88,117 of APFE031083294.1, read as the reverse complement.
ATAAATGCAGTGTATAGGAATGACATCCCTATTGGCGAGGTAGGCATATCATATATGCATATGTGTATTTTGTAAGTTAAATAAATGCACAACACTATCTATTAAGCTTTGACTAATAGCTTTATATTGGCGTGTTAAATCCATTGATTAAAGTGGTCACCTTGTGGGCTTCTTGTTGTTCCCTAGGGGATGCAAGAATTATTGGAACACTTCAAGAAATTCTATGATGGTACTTTTTGTGCTTATATTTACTTTCATCTGGGATTTGAAAAATTTTGAACTAGAAATTTTATCACTTATTTCAAATTTTGTTCTGATCCCTCCAAGGATATCCCATGACAAACAATGAATCTCCTCCCCTTCCAGATGCATTAAATGATAAGTCCAGGATAACCTTCCCCCATGACTATGTTGAAATATTTCTTGCTTTCAAGCATGTTAATTGTCACAAACCAAAATTAGATGTTCTTGGGAGTTTTTTCCATTGGAAAACCATGGATGTGGTGTGAGTTAGCTTAGGAAGTTGGGTTGTGAGTGTCTAGGAATGGATCAAATGCTCGTTGGTACTTTGTATGGATTTTCTTGGATTTTTTTGAGGTTTTATATGGTTATTAACTCAACTTTGGATTGTACCAAGTGGATTTCATTAATACAAATTCGAAAAGATATCCACATCTTTTTACTTATTGGTAAATCATCAACTGGTTAGGTCTTCTTTCTTTGGCTCTGCTTCTCTAGGATCCATTCAAGAAATTTATGATGTGCCTTCTTACTCTGGCTGTGCTTCTCTTGAAGAACAAGGATCCATTCAAGAAACTTAAGATGTGAACTTGAATGGACCAATATATAATACATCTATTGATCACCAGTCCTCTTGTTGCTTTTCAGGAAGAATGAATCCTTTCAAGAATTCCAAAATATAACAACACACAACCTAAGTTCAGATGGAAGTAAAATTTTTAACATTAATTTGGAGAGTATCTACATAATCAGACTTAAAGCAATATGTTGAGTGACTATTTTAATTTGTATTGTTATATTATAACATGATTCTTAATTAATATTAAGTAATATTAAGAGAAATTTCAGGGAATGTTTTAAGAATCTTCCATTAAAGTGCTTATATCTTTTTGTATTATATTCATTTTGAGCTTCATCTTTTTTGTTAGAAAATAAGTTTAGTCTCCTTTTATCAACGTTAATATTTTGCAAATTGATTTACCTAAAAGTTTGCTTTTTTAATCTTATCACCATTTTAGTAATATGTAATTAGGGATCAAATTCGAAGAGTAAGTTTATATTTCAAATTGAAGAATTGAGTAAATTTAATCCTTCTAAGTTGATAACTTAAAATAAATTATTTTTTCATATGAAACTTGAAAATAATTTAAAATTTCATATGTAAATTGATTATTTTATAACTTGTTAATTAGGTTTCCAGGAAACACAAATAACACAAGTAATTAAATTCTGATGTTCTAATGCAGATTGACTATATAGATACACAATACCCGAACTTATCCTCATTCTGCGCTAAAATCTATCACAAAGCTCCCTTCAATCCAACCAATCTCCCTAGATGAATCCTTATATGTCCTTATGCCTAGAATCAACACTTATTTAATATCTTAAGTGGGAGGAGTTAAAGGGAATAGTCCAAACCCCTTCTCAAAAACCACTAGATTCAAGCTTCTCATATAGCCTCCAGAGCCAAATTTTGCATACAAATGCATGGCCCAATTAGTAACAAAACCATCGTGTCTTCAACCTTCACTATAAGCCAAACACGTGGGGAAAGTTCACCTTCAGACCTTCCTAATTACACACTCCTTTGTAGAAAAAATGGTATGTTGGTTTGTTCCTTTCTGATGACTCTGGCCTTGTTATAGTTCCAACACTTGAAGATTTTCTCGCTTAACCACAAAATTTCCGCAGAGCCTTGGTCTTCAAATGCCTGACCCGACCTTCTCCTTACATGAACAATTCTTTAATCTTGAATCCTGGAAAAATTATATTGGTTGACCTCCACGTCAACCTGGCACTTTCATGATTAGTTGACCTTACACATTAGCCTAGAGCTCGTCCACTCGATCACTCCCTTATACGCTCCTCTTTCGATCTCCTGGGTGAACCTTTTGGCTCGCTCCTGTTAAATGACAATTCCACCTCCCGATAAAACTCCAACTTTTGTTTCTTGACACTATTAAATGAAAGATTCTTGCCATGAATAAAAAGTAAGTGTTTTTCTTCTTTTTCTATGCAATGTGCTTGGCCCCTATTATGAAAGAAATCTTCGAAGGTCTCAATGAATTAAGTATCGACCCTCTTTTGATCCTATGGTCTTCTTCAATCCAATAGAACCACCACACTTCCACTATGTCACTCTGGTCATGATTCTTACTCTAAGAAACTGGTTCCTTCATTTCCTTAACATTTCGCTTCAAAGCCTTTAAAATAAACAAGTTCACTCCTATGCAATGCTTCTGATGTGCAACTATGATCCACCCTCAATTCTCTCTCAATTCTTCTTCATTCTTTAATGCACCCTCTTTCTTCTAAGGTTTTGCGATCCTCTTAATTTCGCTCCTATACTTTGATCTTGGTTCTTATTGCCACACACCTCCAACACTAAATTGATCCACATTCTTTTGTATATTTCACTTCCACTGCACAAATCTCTCTTAAGCTTGATTACACCTACAACACTTCTATCCAAACACAATCACAAGATTCAATCTCACACAATAATATGAATTAATCAACTGAGAATTTTTATGTTAATGTACACACATAAAAACTACAAAGGCTCTCTTAGCCAAATTTACAAATAAAAACCCTCTTTTGGCCTGATGGCCCTTCATGGCCTTCACATTCGCTCAAACCTCTCTATTTTCACACCCTCTCTACAAACATAATTCATTTACATTACTAAACACAAGAGGATTCTGAAATGATCCAGTTCAGATCCATCGTTTCCTCACCTAAACCTCTAATATAGGATTTCCTAGATCTACAAATCTTTCAAAGGATCTAACTACCCTTAGTTATCTTCAACTCATTCAAATATTCCTCAGATTTATCCTCAAGATTTGATTAGAATTTCATTCTTTAATTACATATTTTCTAGAAATACGTAGGATATACAAATAATTTTAAGTAAAAGCACTCACTTAGGGAACCAACTCCCTTGGTAAATGAAAGACCCCTAGTCTAGTCAAAATATGATTTTGACTTGGAAGTTGAATGCAACTGCATCAGACTTCCAAGGTAAAAAAGAATCATGGTCTCCTAACCATGTGCTTCCATACGCTGATGAAAAAATCCTCCTCGGTCCCAAACTTTTGTATGCGGCTCATTAAAGAAATTTTGAGGGCTAAAATGAGCCTCAAAGTAAAACTGTATAACCAAAACCAAATTTATAAGAACCTATAGGATTCAATATGATGATGTAAACCATGGGGAATGATTCACCATTTTTGGAGTAAAAGAGTAAAAACATAAAAAATAAAAAAAATAAAAAAACTATTTTTCCAACTCATATTTTCAACTTACCTCCTTATGGTTTTACTCAAATTCTGATCAGGGGCAATCATTGGATGCATAATTTAATTCCTCATCCAAGGAGTACCCATGCTACATACTTTTGATGGACTTTGGTACATGAAAAATGACAAATATATGAAAACATGATTGCAATCACATTTTTTCATGTATTTCTGATTTTCCATATTGTAGCAAGGTCCATCGAAAGTATGCAACATGGGTACTCCTTGGATGAGGAATTAAATTTTTCATTCAACGAGTGCTACCACTTGAAATTTTAGTAAAACCAAAGGGAGATAAGTTGAAAATACGAGTTGAAAAAATAGGTTTTTTTCCCCTCTAAATTTTGATGATGTAATTTAATCTTATTTCATTATTTTCACTATTATTTTATAATATTCCATAGGAGGCCCATTTTAGACCTCAAAATTTCTCTAATGGATCTTATTCCTTGCTGTGTTGTTATTGTTGTCTTGATGTCTTCGATTCCCTAGGTCTCCATATTTTATGTTTTTGTTGCCCGCTTGCTCTGCTGATGCAAAGTCTTTCAATCAACTGCATTTCCTTGTTGTTCGTTCTCCTCTTTCTTGTGTACCTTCTTATGGATGTCTTCCTCATAAGTGTACACATTTCTTCTATTACTTCATCAATCTCCATCTTTGGCTAAAATCCACTGCTGTCATTTTCCTCAAGCCGCCATATATCCTCTTCTTCCACAATACTTAATAAACCCTGTTTCAATTCTGTCTTGCACATCCCTTTATTAATATGTTGTCTACATCTTGTAGTCTACTTCTCATTATTTTTGAACATTGCTTTCTCTTCCTCTAAATTTTCTTTTGCAGTCTGAATGTGCAGTTTTTGGCTTTCTATAGTCTTCTCCAAGAAGTTCAATTCTTCATACAATTCAAAATTACTTTGAATTGTCCCCGTGTCCTCCATGTTTGGATCCTTTTTCAGCCACTCTTCCAAAATTTTACTCTCATATTCACTTGTGTTTTCTTCTATATGCATGAGACTTTTAATTGAAATCTCCTTGAGCATATCTTCTAGAAATATTTCTTCTTCTTAAATTGTTGTTTCATCCTCTACACTTGCATAATGTTCCTGCATCATCATCCAAGGAGTAGATGATGTTATCTCATCCTCCTCTAAATCAAAAATCAAGGATGATTCTCCCTCAATTTATCCTGGCATAACAACTTCCTTGTTAACTTTGACCCCTTCAAAGTTATTAAGCATATGCTCACAAAAATTTTCCATTTCAACCATTGCCTCAAGAAGTCTCATTTCTTCACTAGCCTACTTAAATATATCAATCAAGCACTGATCACCACCTACCAAACCTGCAAACATACACAAAATGTCAGATCAAAAAATGCAAGTTTCTTCTTTTTCCAAGGCTTAAATTGTCTCTTCTTCCTCCTATAGACTATCTATAAATTCTTCTTCAATGTCTCTGGTTTTTTTGATGCCAAAGAAGACATCCTTCCTTTCAAACCCAATTGCTCTGAGTTCCTCCTTTAGCCTGTTATACTTACTCTATCTTAATTATGTTTGCAAAGAAGGCTACTTACCTCCTTCTTCCTCTACAATATTCAACCATAACACTGTTTCCTTTTTCTTTCCCACTCTAAAAAATACAACTTGAGCTTATCAAAATCTTCTCTCAACTCAACCAACTCTTCTCCTTTTCTTCATTACTCATCCTCCTCTTCATACAAACTTCTTTGGCATTCTCTTTCCTCTCATTATGACTTCTTATAAAACCAATATCCATCCTCTCTTGTGAACTCTTCTTGTTCACCTATGAGCTGCAAGAAGCCTATATTCCTCTTTAAAAAGTCTACTGCTTGCTGCCAATACCAAGTCCTCCTCTTGGTGCTTTATTTCTTCTTCTAGACAATTCTACCCACACTCGCTGTGGATCTGCATTAGAAACTTCTACCCAACCTCTACTTGTTGGAACTTGTCCTCCTTTTGGTTCCCTATAGTAGAACCTCTTCTCCTTTTTTCTCTGAGCATGTCCGCTCTTCAGCTCTCAAAGATGTCAAGCTTCTGCATCTTCATCTACTCACTCTTCTTGAGAACTCTGTTGTCGTCATCTCAACAATATCACTTTTTGATATTGGTTTCTGTCACAATCCTTGCTTTATTTTTTTTTTTTTGGCTGCTACCTCTTTCTTTATCATCTGCTACATTACTGTATGGTTGTTACTACATGCAAACAAAATATCTCACAACTAGAGACAAAATCATCAAAATCAATAAGATCTCTACCAAGATCTTCTATTCAACAATCCTTCTTTTGGTCCATTTCCTCGAACCAACTCCTCCACAAATTAGCCTTAAGAGCACATTATCTCCTTCAGATTCCTGTAATCATCTTAAGGTTTCCAAAAAAAACTTCTAATTACAGACTCAAAAGCTTCAATGTTCTCTAATTCTATTATGATATCTCCAATCAAATCTCATTCAATAAAATATACAAAACAAATTACCTTCTCTTTATTGGTATATAACTGTAACAACCCTGGTGAAAATTTCATGTAATAAAGTTAATAAAGGAAAAAATAAGACCATGGTTAAGGGACACTTATTCCAAGCTGAATGTTGGGAAAATATATCCTAGTGGGCATCACTAGATGTGTGTTTTGGCTAATGAAAATTGGCAAAGGCTAAGGCAAAGGCATTAAAAGGATGTTGTAGCGACTACAACCACCCTCCAAATTTTTTCCTTAGCTTCATTTTGGAGCCTCCCTACCAACCTTGCTTAGCAGAATGTCTTGCCTTGTCAAGCACACAAGCTTCAGTGATTTTCTAGTAGACTGCCAGCTTGTGCATGATAGTTTGTTGCATCCCCCTCATAGGCCGTTTCTCCGTAGTTGGCCCAGCTGTAGGCTGAGCATCTCCCTCAAGAAATTGCGAAATTCTAGAGGGGAACTAGTCTTCCCTCCAGAAATTACGCAATCATGTTTGGCAGCCTGCTGGGGTCCAGAATTGTGCAAATCTGCCTATCACCATTCACTGGAAAAATTGTGCAATCTCTCCCAGCGGGATTGATCAATCCATAAATTGTGAAATTCTGGGCAGCAGTCAGCTGCCCAGCCCAGAAATTGTACAATCATTCTGGGTAGCTAGCCCAACTCCCTCCCAAAAATGCACAAATTTTCCCCTCAACTGAGTAGGCTATTGCATGTGCCATTGAGTTGACTAGTTCCACTCGGGACCAAGAAAACTTGACTTGCATGCATGGGTTGCTTTTTCCTAGAATAACAAAAGCAACATGCAAAAAAGTATCCCTAGATTTTGGGGAGCTATTTTTAGCAGCTGGAGGTTACATGCAAAAATCGTTTTAGAATGTTTCCTCCAAGTGTCACTTTTTCCTAGATTTGTGGCATGCGCGTAATGAGCCTCAAACTTATTTATTTGACACTTCAGAGATCGTTTCTTCACATTGATCTTGGATCTTTGACATCCCACAACACATCCAGGAGTCTTCGACTTATCCAACTCAGCTATTTTTGGGTAAGTCGGCTTAACTTGTCTTTTGCAACATTTGTATCGATTTTTGTGTTTTTGGCTTGCGTGAGTGCTATTTGCTTGATTTATGTGAATGCTTGCTGTCATTTACATGCATACTATCTTGTACTAGCACCGTTTCAATTTTCGTTAGAATCTAACTACTATTGCATGCATGAAACTGTTTTGCACGAATGGTTGCTGATTTGGCGACTCACTTCATCCACATGCATGTTGTTCAATTTTCTGAATCATTCATTCACTGTTTTCATCCCCAATCATTCACTTCTGCTTACACTTAGTATCCCTATGCATTCACATTCACATTTGCTTTTAGTTTCCCACCGGCGGGTCTAGGCAGCCTTGGCCAGGACTCAACCTCACCAAGACAACATTGTATAATCCTGAGAGGGAAGGCTCTGTATTCCTCTCAGAAATGCGCATTTTTTCCCAGTGGCTATCCTCCAGTATTGCATTGTGCAATTTTGAGGGACAGTGACTACTGGCCCAGAAAATTGCGCAATGCAGTCACTGGGCCTGCAACCATTTCTAGCTGAAATTGCACATTGTGCAATTCTAGCAATTGCGCATTGCGCAATTCCAACAGCCCGTAGGCCATCTTGGATTGCGCATTTCACAATTCCAGAAGCTAGTCAGCCTCCCAGATAGCCCAGACTGCCTTTTGCGCAATTCTGGCAGCCAGTCTCCTAGCCTCCCAGGACAAATTGGGCAACCCTTACCAGTCAATCCCTAAGTATGTTGCATGTTGTTCCTCAAGTTTGCTTTGGTTTTATCTGATAATTTTTTTGCCATGCATGTCACTATGTCTCCAGATCTAGTAGGTGTTCATCTGCCTCTTAGCAGTTCAGGATCAATGGCCTCCAAGAGAGAAGGATCAAAGGACACTGACGAAAGTGCAGCTCGAGCAACACTTGAGTGAGTGTCTACAAGTCTGCCGATCTATGAAGACACCAAGTGGATTGTAGACAAGGACATCAAGCTGAAATGGAAACAGGTCAATGATGCATTTGCAGGCACATTTTGGGAAGACCGCCAAGACTATGTGAACACCCACAAGTCCGACTTGTACCAGATTGCATGCAGGTATCCCGTGCTCCCATGTGCTGACATGATACATTGGATCATCTTGCACAATGATCCTGAGACGATGACATTGAGTAGCATCAACGGGACGTAGATTGCTACCTTCAGGGCATAGGATTATGAACAGATGTATCATATGTTGAAGCCCATGATCACCATGGAGACTCACTTCAGCCTACCCAACAACAATGCCAACTCCAGAGATATCTTGAAGAATTAGGTGAAGGAGTCAGCTAAATTCAGGATGACACCCAACCAGGTCTATAGGACGAAGATACTGTAGAACGCATATTAATACTTGGTCATCTTTTCATGTCATCTGTATGGCCAAGAAAGCATGGAAACCTTCCCATAGAGTTGGGTGATCACGTAGGACCAACTGGCCAGAGAAGGCACAGCACGCAACTGGTTTGACATGTTGGCTCACCAGCTGAACGAACAGGTAACAAGGGCTCGACAGCTGCCCAAAGGTATGCAAGAAGAAATCTACATGTTCGCCTACATCTTGGATGAAATCTGTGCTCGTCAGGAGTTCTCGGGCTTGAAGTGGGAATGGACATCAGCGGAGACCTCTGTGAACACTTATTGTAAGATGTTGTCCAAATGCAACTTCAAAGGAGTTATCACACATTTGTTTGATGATTTTGTCACCTCGATTTACAAGATGATATTCGAACAGGATCCACCCTGCATGTCGAAAGCAACAATGGAGGCACTGGTCAACATAGCTGATTGGTATGCCTCACCATCTGACATCTTCATACGCATGTATAGCGTAGAGAAGCCTCCACATGTTCTACTGAAGTTTTCCTTGGAAAAGCTCGTCATGTAGGAAGTATCATATCACATCTCGACAGGATTTTCAGCTAGGCTGCATCGGAAGAAGAAGGCACCTTGGCCCACTCTTTCGATGCGCATCAGGTTATACAAGATACAGAGTTTCACGCACGTGGATGTTGAAGTAGAGGAGATGAAGAAATATCCATTCGATGCCCGAAGTTACAATCCGTATGACCCACATTGTCTTGTGAAAGACCACTACACAAGAGTACAATTTAACTAGATCCACGAGGCATGTCATTGGGTGGATGAAGACCCATTGAGATATTGTTACAATTTCTCTAGACTCAATGAACTGGTTGGACTCGCTATGGAATGGGTAGCAAAGTAGCATATTGGAGAGCACCAGAAGCAGCAACAACAGAGGTAAACATACCAGTGCGTGATAAGGGCAAGAGGAAGATTTTCAACAACATGGAGGAAGAGCAAAGCTACAAGTTCGAGAAGACCCACTTTTACAAAAAGTAGCTTTGGCCATAGAGGCAAAGAGGCAACAACATGACAAAAGAAACGCGCAAAGGAAGAGGGAGAAACAAAGAATTGAGAAAACAGAGAAGGAGTTGCATGAGTTGAAGGAGCAACTTCGGAAGGAACAAGAGTTGCGTAGATAGGAGAAGGAAGCACAATAGGAATAGGTACAACAAGGGGCACAACTTGTACAGATAGATGAAACTACGCCCGTACAGGTAGTAGACTAATCAGAACAACTGGAATGAGGAAAACAGGGTGAACTATCACATGAGCAGGACTTCACTCAGTGTAGAAATTTGTAGAAATTTTCCTACAAATCAACTAGCTTTGATACCATGTAGAACTTTTTCTACAAATCAGCTAGCTTCGATACCAAGTAGAAATTTCCAACTTGTAGATCAACCTGGTAATGCAATGTACTAAAGCAAAACACTTGATCTACTTCTACAAACAATTTAGCGGAAGCTTAATCAACCATGAACATCATCAATAAGAACACATATAACTGATAAGAAGGAATCAATCACACATAACACAGAAGAATTTACCCGGGGAAAGCACCTGCCTAAAACCCCATCTCTGTATTATCATACAAATGGAAATATAGTCCGGATTATGCAAAGCCTTAGCTCAGAAGCTATCCAGCTCTTAGTACAATCCCTCTGCTGCTCATAGACAGCCAAAGGCTTCTCACAAACCTTCTCCTCTGCCCTCCAAGCCTCCTATTTCTATGCACAGTTTTTCCTGGGTCCTCCAACTACAACTTGTGTGATTCTTACCTCACACACAATACTGACCTCTGAAATAACTGCACAAGCCTGAAGGAGATAAATCCTGATCATGGATGAGCTTCCTTTATAGGAAAAATATTCATCCAACTGATAATACATTGTCCCTTCTCTGATCTCAACTAGGTCTCTGTAAGAATTGACATGCATGAGTTATCCATGAGTGAATACTCATTTATCTGAAAATAATAGTTGTCACATGCATGCAAGCATCAAAAACTATATCTCATTAATTTACAACCTGTTAAATTAATCTAACTGGACTTGACTCAGTTAACTGAGCCAACTAATTACAACTCATCCTTATCTCTTTAACTGATGGATAGATTCACCAATTAATAGATAAACTATTGCATGTCCTCACATAGACTTCAAGTTTGTTTTTCCTTAACTAATTAACTCATGGAGATTAATTAATTAATATTTTAAACTGTTGTTAATACCAAATTCGCTTTTACTTCCTATTGATAGATCAGGGATTGCTATAAATAGGAAGGGACCCAAAAATGCTATTTTTAGAACTTTCTATTTTTAGCAGTTTCACCTCTCACCCAAGGTAGCCAATGACCTCACTAGCCAAACTACTATTTTTAGACATGCTATTTTTAGGAGTCCTATTTTTAGCACATTCTAAATTTAACATTTCTCGTTGCACATTTTTCAACACTAAGGAGATAGAGTAAGAAATTGAACAAATGGATATAGATATGGAGCAACAGGAGTTAGAGCAAGACATCGACCTCATGCCTCACCACTAAGAGGTTGACCCACCAGATTCACCGCATCTAGAAGAGGAGCAAGTCCCAAGTGACTGAGGAGACACTGAGGTCCTTAGAGATCAACCAGAAGGAGAGATGCACAACATCTCATTCGACCAGTCTCAACATAGAGTTGTGAAATCTCGCAGAGTGTTGACTCCAGATGATCATACATCTACTATGCAGTTTGAGGAATGAGTGATCATGTCTGACATGCACAAACATCCAACAGCATTGGCCGATGCTTCCTGATAGCTGAGAATGAGTGAATGGCTAAGGAGCTATAGATGGCCAAGCAAGGAGGAGAATTTGTTACAACATCCGCCCGAGCAGAATTGAAGAAGGCAATACTGGATGAAGTATTGTCCCTTGACACAGTCATGGGGGCATTGTATTCCAAGTTTGGTACTATGCATAAGGCAATTGTCCATCTCAATGGTTGGTAGTAGCGGTGTGTTAGAAGAGCACGTATCTTGTTGAATGTGCATGCTTTTGTTGATTACATGCAAACATGGACGATGAGATACAAGGGAGATCCATTACACTTGCCTAAGATGATGAAGCCTAGAGCGGACGAGCTGAAGGCACACATGTAGAGTCAGATCCGGAACTATGAAGATCTCCCGCAGCTCATCACTAGTCTATAGGCTTCCCATGCACAGGTATTCAAGGGTATGGATGTTGTTGTGTGCACACATGCGATCCCATCTATTGGGACACTCACCCAGGTGAAGACAAAGGCACAGGTCTGACTGGAGCTTGACTCGTACTTTGACGAGTTGATGCGCATAACCATCAGCGCAAATTTGGTGATTAGTGCACACACCATGCACAATTATGTTGCTGGTTCGACCACAATCAAGACAATGAGGCGCATGATATCAAACGTGTTGGACAGAGGAGCTTGAGAAGTGTACTCAGATGCTATGGAGGCAAGAATTCACTTACAGAAAGATGTCACCTTAGAGTACACGAACACCATCTCGAACTACCGAGCTTGGAATCATTTCGCTACTATCAACCACCATGAGGATTTCGAAGATTTGGTGTTCCAACAGTTGTTCGAGTCATAGTGATGTATTGCATGGCTTGCACAAGCCTATTTTGTCTCACATGGGTACATGTGCAGATTGTATGTAATTTCTTGTCAAGTGTAAGTTCAAGTGTCGATAGTTAGATGTAACAATCATAGATTAGATGAAGAGTCATGAGGGTAGTTGAATTGTGACAAAGGGGAATGTCAATGGCCACCCCACCCTTTGCTATATATAGTCCTTCATAACTCATTGTAGAGGCTTTTGGTTAGCCAAGCTTTCGATAGGACTATCTTAGAGAGAGCTTGGATAGTATTATAACAAGCCTTGGCTTCTCCACTGTGCAGAGCTAGTATATCTCTTTGGAGGAGCAGGCGACAGTGACTGTAACGTTCCACTGCTGGAACTAGTGGTTGGACATGGATGTATTATATGAATGGAACTTACACTTCTTAATATAACAAAGCCAACACGTTTCATGCATATGTTGTATTGTATTTCAACTATCTTGTTTACTCTAAATGATATATATATCTGTTTGCTTACGCATGCATGTGTAGCTATTTTCTGTATATGTATGTACGAATCTTTCTGAAATGTGCTATTGGTTTAACCATCACTTTGGATTGCTAGCTTACTTTCCTTCCATGTTGTGATACATCTTTGCTGATGTGTTCCCTTCGTAATTGTGTGCTTTCACAGTTTTCGAAGGGGCACACTCACCTCACCCTCCGTGTGTTAGGACTGCTCATGCACCTTCCTTGACTTAATGCATATGTCACAACCTTGCTACCAACAAGGACATCTTACTTGACTTTGTGTGAAACCGTGGTCAAGGCAACACCATATGATCCACTACTGGTTCTCCTACACCAAACGGTCAGAGGTGTAATTAGGACTTCTTATCGTGGAGATCCCCTGACATGTTAGCAAGTCCAGCACTGTCAACATTTCTGGCGTAGAAAGGAGTGACATATGACAAGCTATGTCCTCTCATCCTATTTTGAATGTTTTCACATCTATCATGGATTTTTGCACACTCAACCCTCCATGATGTTTTTCGCATGCCAAACCTGTCCACATTATGAGGGAGTTTTTTGATCTCTTGTCTAAATACACGTATGATGGTGAAGGCAAAGTGGCTTGGCTTATGTTCTTACATGAATTCCTTTCCATGCTTGATGAGGAAGATGGATGTTTTGACGAACAGGCCAGTCTGCTGCTTGCATACACACTTTGCGAATCCCCACTACGGTGGATGTGTAGCCTACTGCTGACAACGTGCACTCACTTGAGAACTTATGTGATATCATTGAAGATACTTGCCATCATTTTGATCTAGAACAAATTGACCACAAACTATTACAACAATGGAAGGCTCCGCATGAATCACTGGATGATTTTTGGTAGCGCTTTCGTGTTTTATAGTTTCAAGCTCTGAAAAGCCAAATGAAGTTTCAATATATCATTGACAGATTCAAGTATTGCCTTATCAAACCTATCAATCCCAACAAGAAATATGAGCCCAAGCCTCACTCAACATACTTCAGTGATGGAGGTGCACAATCACAGATGGATACGGCCACTGTCACAAGTGACTATCCACCGTCCCCTCATAAAAAATCTCCACCACTGCAGAGTGATGCAGGAGATCAGGTACACACATCTATTCAGCTGTCACATCCTCCCAAAATCACTTTGCTTAATTTTCGTGCAGATTTGGTTGTGAATCCATCAAGTTGTTATATGCACTTTGTACCACAACCTCCTCTGTCTCCCCCGCTCTCCCTCTCTCTCTTTCTCTCCTACCCGCCCCATCCAGCCCCCTGCTCTCTCTCTCTTCCCTTCCTCCCCGCTACTTTGTCTCATCCCCCCCCCCAAAAAACCCATACCTCTCTCATTATGTCTCTAACTATCATTATCACCATCGTATCATCTAACAACCTAAGACATGCCACTTAAGAAGCAAAAACATAATTATCATTATCATAACCATATCATTTAACAAATACAATCCACATGACGTAAGAAACAAAAACATCTTAGTAGTTAGAAATCAATAATCGTCATATTATACAAGAAAAACAATCTTGGATGATCCTCTGGATGATACTATCTTATGTTCTTCCATTCCGAACTCTGCGCTTGTTGCAAACGAGGATCAAGCCATCGACGGAGTTGGTGTTGGAAAACCAACATGCGATGTCATTCATGAAGAGTATGATTGGGAGCTTGATCATCAAAACTCGATGAAGGATGAATCCCTTCTGTTCGAGCCTCCTCCATTCTTTCCTGACATTTTGGTGAACTTGCAATCCATGATTTTGCATGTGTATCTTCATCTACGGATGCACCCATTGTTGATCACTCGCAGGACACACCGGATGTCAGTCCATCATCCGACAATGGAGAGGATAAATTATTCATTGAAAATTCACTTGACCTTTCATCTGCCTTTTTCGAAAACACAGAGGATGAATTTGTACGCTTCTCATCTACCCCTCTGTTTGATTTATCAAATCATGAGGATGCCGATGAAATCATTGATTTTTCTGATCGTAGCTATAGTGATCTATTTACTCCCATATTCGATCACGATCATGATGCTATCGTAGTTGATTTTTTGAAGCCACCTATTTATGATGCTCTATTTGACTATGAAGTCAAAACCCCACAGACTATCGAGGCACTTCAGCTCGAGCTGATGGTTATGTTAGGCCCTCGCTATCTTGAGGTTGGTTTCACTTCTGATCAGGAAATTTTTGAAACAACCAAGGCTCCTCATCACTCATCTGTATGCATTGAAGATCAATCTCACACATAGATCATGCTTCCTCCACTCAAATTGCACGATCCCATCACTCATGCATTGGAGGAATCTTACATTGCAAGCACACGTGCACGACGTAAGTTGTCTTTGTTTCTTTCTTTTTCTTGCATGTCACAGTCAAGAGTATGCGTATGCTTCACAACTGCACGTAGAGTTGCACAACATTGTGATAGGTCCATGGACTACATGTAATGTGCTTACACTCACTTATGTCTTGTGGACACCTTTAAGCATGAAATGTGTTTGTCTTCATTGTTATATCTTTCTTGTTTGCTGGTTCACACGACCGGGTTGCTCGCGGACCATGCCTTCACCAACATGGGTCAACCAATGCGTCGATGGCTGCACTAGAAATATCACTTCACATGATTAGGCCCATGCACTGTTAGCTTAGGAGTAGGAGTAGTGTTTTCTTTCATTTTGTTTGCTTACATGCCTATTTTATTTCTTGCTTTGCATGTTTGGTTGTCTGCTTGCTTGTTTTCTTACTCACTTTTCTTTCAAATTTACTTATGCTTCTGCTTTGCTTTATTGTTTGTTTGCTTGTTTTTGTTCATAGGTTAGTTTCGCATGAAACAATGTGTGACTCTTGAAACAAGCTGGGTAAAGTACAAGAGGCCTTGTGCAGCTATCACTACTTGGTTATCTATCATCCTACCTCTGTGTGAAGAACTTATTACTTTTTGTCCATAATTCATCGATGGAAAATATGTACTATTTGAAGTGAACCTTGGTGAAAACACAATGCTTGTGTGTTAACTAGTGTCACCTACTCTAGTCGGTTTTTTTTTGGGTTAACCCTTGGCAGCTCAGTCAAGTAGAGTAAGGTGAGGGGGAAAACCTTAACAGGCACGTCAGAGGTATATAATAAACTACTTCTCTGAAGGAACAACCTCTTCTTCTCTCAATAAGTTAGGATCCCTCTTCCACCTTTGAAATGAATAAGTGCTATGCACAATTATAAAAATGAAAAAGTGAAAAATTTCGAAAAATGAAAAATCAATAAGGAAAAGGAAGAGAAAGGCTTCCTGCGCAGAGAGGTTATGCAAGTAACTCCGCAGGGGTACTGATCAGGCTCGTTGGCAATAGAGTGATGCTTATCTTCCTGCATGACTATGCCAGGGTACTGTCCAAGCCTACTGGCAGCGGAGCAACACCAGAGATGAAACTAAGACTTTGACGACTATACTGCTTATGCACCAATGTACCCCTCAACTGCAATTGAAACAACTATGTTGACTTGGCTTGGAATGTGTTTCGACCGACCAAGAGCTTCGCAAATGCTACATATTACAGTCAAGGAAGTGTGGAAACCAAGATGAACTGAGAATTGAACAATACTTCCGAAGGTGTTAGACTTTCTTTTCACGAATAAGGTCCATTCAGAGCATTGAAGTTCTACCAATGTGTTGCCAAGTGTTGTAGCAGCTACAACCACCCTCCAAATTTTTCCTTAGCTTCATTTTGGAGCCTCCATACTAGCCTTCCTCAACATAATGTCTTGCCTTGTCAAGTACACAAGCTTCAATGATTTTCTAGTAGACTGCCAGCCTGTGCATGATAGCTTATTGCATCCCCCTCACAGGCTATTTCTTCGAGCTCGGTCTAGCTATAGGCTGAGCAACTCCCTCAAGAAATTATGGAATTATGGAGGGGAACTAGCCTTCCATCCAAACATTGCGCAATCCTGTCTGGTAGCCTGATGGGCTCCATAATTGCGCAAATATTCCTATCACCCTTCACTGGAAAAATTACACAATCTCTCCTAGAAAAACTGCTCAACCCAAAAATTATGCAATTCTGGGCAGGAGTTAGCTACTTAGCCCAGAAATTATGCAATCCTTCCGGGCAGCGAACCCAACTCCCTCCCAAAAATGCACAAATTTTCCCCTCAGCTAAGCAAGTTGTTGCATGTACCATTGAGTTGACCGATTCCACCTGGGACCGAGAAAAATTGACTTGCATGCATGGGTTTCTTTTTCCCAGAATAGCAAAAGCAACATGAAAAAAAGCATCCCTTACATGCAAAGATCGTTTTAGAATCTTTCCTCCAAGTGTCGCTTTTTCCTAGATTTGTGGCATGCGCGTCATGAGCCTCAAAATTATTTATTGGACACTTCAAAGCTCATTTCTTCACATCAATATTGGAGCTATGACATCCCAAAACACATCCAGGAGTCTTCGACACATCCAACTCAGCTATTTCCGGGTAAGTCGGCTTAACTTGTCTTTTGCAGCATTTCTATCGTTTATTGTGTTTTGGCTTGTGTGAGTGTTATTTGCTTGATTTATGTGAATGCATGCTGTCATTCACATGCATACTAGCTTGTACTAGCACCTTTTCAATTTTCATTAGCATCTCACTGTTATCACATGCATGAAACTGTTTTGCACGTACAGTTGCCGATTCGACGACTCGCTTCACCCACATGCATGTTGTTATGTTTTATGAATCTTTCATTCACTATTTGCATGCATGATCATTAATTCCTACTTACAATCAATATCACCATGCATTAACATTCACATTTGCTTTCAGTTTCTCGTTGGTAGGTCTGGGCAGCCTTGGCCCGGACTCTACCTCACCAGGACAACATTGCGCAATCCTGAGAGGGAAGGTTTTGTCTTCCTCTCAGAAAATGTGCATTTATTCCCAGTTACTGTCCTCTAGTATTGCATTATGAAATTGTGAGGGATAGTGGCTGTTTCCCCAGAAAATTTTGTAATGCAATCATTGGGCCTGCAACCATTGCTAGCTGAAATTGCACATTGCACAATTCTAGCAACTAGTAGGCCAGCCCTGATTGCGCATTGGGCAATTCCAGCAGCCAGTAGGCCAACCTGGATTGCGCATTGCATAATTCCAACAACCAACCAACCTCCCAGACAGCTCAGACTACCTTTTACATAGTTCTGGCAGCCAGTCTCATAGCCTCCCAGGAAAAATTGTGCAATCCTTACTAGTCAATCCCCAGGTATGTTGCATGTTGTTCCTCAAGTTTTTGTTTGGTTTTAATTGACAGATATATTGGCATGCATGTCGCTACGTCTCCCAATATAGGAGGTGTTTGTCCACCTCTTAGCAGTTCAGGATCAATGGCCTTCAAGAGAGTAGGATCAAAGGACACTGATGGAAGTGCAACTAGAGCAACAATTGAGCGAGTGTCAACAAGCCTGCCGATCTATGAAGACACCAAGCTGATTGTAGACAAGGACATCAAGATAAAATGGCAAGAGGCCAATGATGCATTTGTAGGCACATTTTGGGAAGACTTCGAAGGCCGCCAAGTCTATGTGAACATCCACAAGTCCGGCTTGTACCAGATTGCATGTAGGTATCCCATGCTCCCATGTGAGGACATGATACATTGGATCATATCGAACACTGATCCTGAGACAATGACATTTAGAAGCATCAGCAGGACGAAGATTTCTACATTTAGGGCACAATAATATGAATAGATGTATCATATGTCAAAGCCCATGATCACCAAGTTGACTCCCTTCAGCCTACCCAGCAGCAATGCTAACTCCAGAGATATCTTGAAGAACATGGTGAAGGAGCAGGCTAAATTTAGGATGACACCCAACCAAGTCTACAAGACAAAGATGCTGTAGAAGGCATATCAATACTTGGTCATCTTTGCATGTCATCTGTATGGCCAAGAAAGCACAGAAACCTTCCCACAAAGTTGGGTGATCGCATTGAACCAATTGGCCAAAGAAGGCAAAGCATGTAACTGGTCTAACATGTTGGCTCACCAGCTGAAGGAACATGTAACAAGGGCTCGACAGCCACCCAAAGGTATGCAAGTAGAAATATACATGTCTGCCTACATCTTGGATGCAATCTATGCCCTTTAGGAGTTCCTAGGCTTGAAGTGGGCATGGATATCGGCGGAGACCTCTATGAACACTTATTATAAGATGTTGTATGAATGAAGCTTCAAAGGAGTTATTGCACAACTGTCCGATGATTTTGTCACCCTAGTTTACAAGATGATATTCGAACAAGATCCCCCCTGCATGTCGAAGGCAGCAATGGAGGCACTGATCGACATAGCTAATTGGTTTACCTCATCGTCCTACACTTTCATACAAATGTACATCACGGAGAAGCCTCAGCATATTCTATCGAAGTTTTCCTTGGACAAACTCATCATGCAGGAAATATCATATCACATCTTGATAGGATTATCAACTAGGCTGCACCAGAAGAAGAATGCGCCTTGGCCCACTCTTCCATTTCACATCGAGTTATACGAGATACGAAGTTTCAAGCACGCGGATGTTGAAGCAGAGGAGATGAAGAAACATCCATTTGACACCTAAAGTTACAATCCGTATGACCTGCATTGTCTTGTGAAAGACCACTACATGAGAATATAGTTTAACATGATCCACGGGGCATGTCATTGGGTCGAGGAAGACCCATAGAGATATTGTTACAGCTTCTCTAGACTCAATGAACCAGTCGGCCTCGCTTTGGAATGGGTAGCAAAGCAGCGTGAAGTAGCATCCCATAGAGCACCAGAAGTAGCCGCAACAGAGGTAAACATAGCCGTGCATGACAAGGGCAAGAGGAAGATTATCGACAACATGGAGGAAGAGAAAAGATGCAATTTCCGAGCAGACCCACTTGTGCAGAAAGAAGCTTTGGCCATATATGCAAAGAGGCAAAAATGTGACAAGATAAACGTGCAAAGGCAGAGGGAGAAATGAAGAATGGAGGAAACAAAGAAGGAGTTGCATGAGTTGAAGGAGCAACTCCATAAGGAACAAGATATGCATAGACAGGAGAAGGAAGTACAATAGGAATAGGTACAACAGGGGGTGCAACTTGTACAGACAGATGAAAATGTGCCTGTACAAGTAGTGGACTTGTCAGAACAGTTGGCATCAGGCAGACAGGGTGAACTATCGTAGGAGATGGAATTCTCTCAGGAGATAGAGAAATCACTTGAACAGATGGATACGAATATGGAGCAACAAGAGTTAGAGAAAGAAATCAACCTCATGCCTCACCATCAAGAGGTCGACCCACCATATTCACCGCATCCAGAAGAGGAGCAAGTCCCAAGTGACCAAGGAGACACTGAGGTCCTTGGAGATCAACCAGATGGAGAGATGCACAACATCTTATTCGAAGAGTCTCAACATAGAGTTGTGAAATGTAACAGAGTGTTGACTTCGGATGATCATACATCTCCTACACAGTTTGAGGAATGAGTGATCATGTCTGACATGCATAAACATCTAGTAGCATTGGCCGATGCTACTAGAGCATATGCTCAAGCCACTAGCTTGAGTGTTCGCTTCTTGATAGATGACAACGAGTCAATGACTAAGGAGCTATAGATGGCCAAGCAAGGAGGAGAATTGGTTACATCATTTGCCCTAGTAGAATTGAAAAAAAAATAATGGATGAAGTATTGTCCCTTGACAAAATCATGCGGGCATTGTATTCCAAGTTTGGTACCGTGTATAAGGAATTTGTCCATCTCAAAGGTTGGCAGTAGCGGTGTGCTAGAAGAGCACATATCTTGTCAAATGTGCATGCTGTTGTTGATTACATGAAAAAAATGGATGATGAGATATAAGGGAGCCCCATTACACTTGCATAAGATGATGAAGCCCAAAGCGGTCAAGTTGAAGGCACGCATCTGGAGTCAAATACGGAACTATGAAGATCTTCTGCAACTCATCACTAGTCTACAGGCTTCCCATGCACAGGTATTCAAGGGTATGGATGTTTTTGTGCACGCACATGTGATCCCATCTATTGGGACACTCACCTAGGTGAAGACAAAGGCACAGGTATGATAGGAGCTTGACTCGTACTTTAATGAGTTGATGTGCATAGCCACCAGCCCAGACTTGGTGATTAGTGTAGACACCATGCACAAGTATGTTGTTGGTCCAGCCACACTCAAGACAATGATGCACATGCTATCAGATGAGTTGGAAAGAGGAGCCCAAGAAGTGTACCCGGATGCTATGGAGGCAAGAGTTTGTTTCCAAAAATATGTCACCTTAGAGTACACAGACACCATCGTGCACTACTGAACTTGGAATCAGTTCACCACTGTCGACCACCATGAGGATGTCGAAGAGCTGGTCTTCCAACAGTTGTCCGAGTCATACTTGCATGCCTTTCTCAAGCCTATTTTGTCTCACATGGGTATATGTGTAGTTTTTATGTAATGTCTTGTCAAGTGTAAGTTCAAGTGTCGATAGTTGGATGTAACAATCATAGTGTAGATGAAGAGTCATGAGGGTAGTTGAACTGTCACAAAGGGGAATGTCAAGGGCCACCCCACCCTTTGCTATATATAGTCCCTGATAACTCATTGTAGAGGATTTTGGTCAGCCAAGCTTCCGAAATAGGACTATCTTAGAGAAAGCTTGTACAATCTTGTAACGAGCCTTGGCTTCTCCACTGTGGAGAGCTAGTATATCTCTTTGGAGGAGCAAGCGGTAATCACTGTAACATTCCGATGTTGGAACTAGTGGTTGGACATGGATGTATTGTATGACTGGAACTTACACTTCTTAATATAACAAAGCCAACATGTTTCATGCATATGCCGTATTGTATTTCAACTATCTTGTTTACTCTAAATGATATATGAATCTTTTTGCTTACGCATGCATGTGTAGCTATTTTATGTATATGTATGTATGAGTCTTTCTGAAATATGCTATTGGTTTAAACATCACTTTGGATTGCTAGCTTACTTTCCTTCCATTTTGTGATGCATATTTGCTCGTGTGTTCCCTTCTTAACTGTGTGCTTTCATAGGTTTCCAAGGGGCACACTCACCTCACCCTTCGTGTGTTAGGACCACTGATGCACCTTCCTTGACTTACTACATATGTCACACCCTTGCTACCAACATGGACATTTTACTTGCCTCTGTGTGAAACCATGGTCAAGGCAATACTGTATGACCCACTTCTAGGACTCCTACACCAAACAGTCTGAGGTCTAATTGGGACTTCTTACCGGGGAGATCCCCTGACATGTTGGTGGGTCCAGCACCGTCAACAAAGGAAAAAAGGCATTTTTGGCAGATTTATTTATGAAAATAAAGGAAATTAGGAGAAAAGGAAGGTGAAAGGTCATAGGTTGCATGTGAGGATGAAATTGAAGGAAAATAATGTAAAATGAAGAAAATAGAGGCCTCATTCATAAAAACGCTTCTAAGGATCAGTTGGTAACCTTTTGTCAGTTCAAGTTTGGAGCTCTTTAATTGTTCTCTCTCTCTCACACACTCTTGGTCACTTAAAGTTTTCTTGGAGAACTCTTGTTTAGAGCAAAGGAAAGCGAAAGTAAGGAAAGGAAAGGAAAATCAAGCAAGGATTAAGGAAAGGAAAGAAATACTCAAGCAACTTCAACAAGAATAATTGTTGGTAACCTTTTTCATGTGTGATTTCCTAGCTGGTTTGGACATGCATGGCTTTGCATGTTGGTTTATGGTTCTCTTGTTGTCAATGCAATGGTTTTGTTGAGTTATGACAATGGTTTTTAGCCTAACCTTTCCTTTTTCCAGATGCCATGGTATGTTGGAATGTTATTTCGGGTTTTGAGCTTTGGAATTACCGGATGGATTTTGGAATCTAGGGTGGAGGTGGTCTTGAGGTTCATTCCCAAATGCTTAGGAATCCCTTGACAGGTTTGGGCGAGATACACAGTAAATCCTAAGGGATTAGTTTCGGTTTAGGACCTAGTGATTTGGGTTTGGATTACGGTAAAGCCTGAGAGACAAGGAGACAGAAAATTCCTCAAGGATAGTGATGGATTCTGGATAGAATTCCAAGTTTGGTTTGGTTGTGATCGGGGCATTGGTTTTGGTGTGATCACGGTTTGATGAGGGTGGAGGTGGTTTAACCTTTGGATTCCCTTTTCTTGTTCTTGGATTGGTTGTTCTATGAGATCCCACATTCATGCTTGAAATATGGCATGATGGTGACTGACTGAAAGAGAGATTTGGTTCAACCATGTCTATGGTCGGGTGGTACGTGGAAGTCTCAAACCTGGTCAGATTTGCCCATGATTAATAAAAGCTAAGTTCTCTTACTTTTGAATTGATTTATATGTGGATTTAATGGTTGTCACATATCTGATATTTATATGGTTTTATGGTGGTTATAAGAATGGTTGAATGACTGGTTTATGTCATGGTTATTTCATATATTTACTTGTAACTGTCAAATGGATGGATGAAAGACCTAATTGATGATGTAATAATTCAATGAAGAAGGAGGTGATCCTTCTGTTTATGTCTCATAAGTTGTTTCAGTTGTTTATGCTCTGCCTTGTATCCTAGACCTGTAGGTTGCATTGATGCCAAGTGTTTGACAGAATGTCAGTCCTTGTTGGGGATGCTCAGGCCTAGTCCTGAGGGTGATTTTTGATTGATCAACACTATTATCATGTTTTAATGAATTTGGGAAGTTACAACAAGTTTTGGGCAAAGGCCAAGATTCTAGGCTAGAAAAGGGGCTTAAATCTCAGGGTCGCTGGCACAGAACTAGCAATTTTGGTCCACAATCGCTGACAGGTAGGCTTGTGAGAGCGACTTTAGGTTTTTGGTCACTCCCTTACCCATAGCATGAGAGCGAATATGGCCTAGATCCGCGGAATAGCAATGGGACCCAAGGAAAGGCTGTTTGAGTGATTGACTTGTCTCCTGAGGGTTCTGTTGATGATGTTGGTTGATTGTATGTGATGTTCCATCAATTCCACTCCCTTAAAGTGACATAGGAGGTTGAATATGATCATAGTAGCATCTCTTCTCATGATTACCCCGGTTGGCATGGTTACTTTGGGTAAACCTAGGAGGGGGAGTTACAAATTGATATTAGAGAATGGTTGCGCTCTCTTGGGGTCATATTTGGTGCTACAGATATGGGTGAATGTGTTGGTCATGCATGCACATCAATTGCGTGTGTGACTCTTACACTTGCATTCCATGTGCTTGTTGCACCACATCATATTGATCATGGTAGTAATAAGGTTATCATGAGGAACTTGATGTCAGTTTTATGGAATGCATTGTCATGAGTATATGACTATTTATACAATTATATGCAACATGATTACATCCTTATATGTTGGGTTGCATTCTTTGTTATTTTATTACATGCATCAGTCTTGTAGGTTGATTACAAGAATTAATTTCTTATGTTCGACTGATGCGGTTATGCGTATACGTAGTTGATTAGGCATTTCTTATACAGGTGGATAGTTGCTTGAGGCAATGTGTATACTGGAGTAATGGTTGTTGTCATGCATGAGGTGATAGCATGCATTATCGATATGGCCTTACATTGATGACTGGACCCTAGTTAGTATGATGGTTATGTGTTGATGCACTTATTGATATATGTCTATATGTTATTATGGTTATGTTGTACATGCATCACACTGATTTGATGATATTGCAGACAAGGTGTCCTCCCTGAATTAGGATAAAGTACGTTGGTTTATTATTATTTGGTTTAGCTGACATAGTAAGGCTTGCAGGAAAGAGATTAGATGGTCATCAAGGTGGTAGTCTACATAGAATATCCCTATGAATCAGATGGGCAACATGGTGTGGGGCACTCTTTTGACTTGGTAGACACATTGAGAAATCTGAAGGAAGAAATAAGGATTTTCAAAGCAGACAATGAAAAAATCATGCAGGCACAAGAGAAACAAGTTGAGGTAAATGTGATATTACTTCAAAGTTTGTCAGATTTGCAGCGACAGGGACCTCTTCAGATTAGCCATGAACATGAGGACAGAACTAATGGGGCATATGGCATCAGGTCTCATAGCAGACATAGGTCATATAGATTTGACACTATCAAAGATGATAGGATGTTGGACACTCCAGATAGGAAGGGTGACAAACACATGTATTACTCTAGTTCTGGTTCTGATAGACATCATGATTGTCATCATTATAATCTACATAGGAGGAACGATAGGGGATACTTTCTAGATGAGTTCAAGAAGGCAAAGCCACCTACCTTTTGATGGAGAGATGAAGAAATTTCAAGATACGGAGGCTTGGTTGCTTGGCATGAGGAAATTCTTTAGATTGCTTGATTACTCAAAAAACATGAAAGCAAGGATAACCCTTTCTAGTATCAAAGGTAAAGTGGATATTTTGTGGGTAGATTTGAAGAATTTCAAGGACATACATGAGGATGATTTGACTTGGCATGCATTTGAAAGGCTCTTCAAGAAGAAGTACTTTTCTGAGAGGTATTATGATGACAAAGCTAAGGAGTTTTATGAGTTGTGGGTGGGTTCTATGACAAATGAGGAGTATACTAGCATATTTTTGGAGCTACTGAGATCTGTGACTTACCTAAGAGATGAGAAGGCCAAGGTTCAAAGATTCATCAATAGAATAACAGTGGCATATAGAGACCAGATTGAGTTCGATGAGCCTAGATCGTTGGAGGAGGCCATCTGAAAGTTGAAGCATTGTTATGAGCAGTCAGAGCGCAAGGTCGAGTCGAAACATGATTTGAAGAGAAATGAAAAAGCTAAAGGAAAATGACCACCAAAGCGAGGAAGTACTCAAGATGCAAGTGAGAAAGATAATGCAGTTCCTTACAAGAGATTCAATACAATTGAGAAGGGACATGGAGAGAAGTAGGCTAGAGGCGGTGGTAGGGAACCATTACACCATTGGATATGTGGTAAGGATCATTGTAAGAGGGATTGTCTGCAGTATCAGAGTGGTGGTAGGCCCAAGATCTACAGTGCTCAGGAGGCACATACAGTTGGTGATGTTGGTCATAACATTCCTTGGATTTATGTATTTGTGGAAAACAGGCAGGTGGATCATCAAGCATCGATCATTGAGATGGACGGTAAGATTTGTGATAAATTTGTTTCTATTTTGATTGATCCTGGATCTAACTATAGTTATATTAATCTTGACCTGGTGGATAAGTGTGGTTTGAGAAAATAAGTGCATGCAAAATCTTGGTTGGTACAATTGGCTACAGGTACAAAGAAGCGAGTTCACCATTGGGTAAGAGCTTATGCATTTGAATTAAATGGCATGCCTACAACAACGCATTTGAATGTATTACCATTGGGATCATATAGTATGATTTTGGGTATGGATTGGGTATACCTTCATAGAAACAAAGTGGATTGCTTTGAGAAGGCCATTAAGTGTGTGGATGATAGTGGGGAAAAGAGGGCCTTGTAGGGAAAGAAGAAGCCTACATCAGTGAGGATGGTTACTGCTATGTAGGCTAAGTGTAGTTGCAGAAAAGGTTGTGTGATATTTTTCGTACACATTTCCAATGACAAGGAAGGAGGTTGAGGATGCATAGGTGTTAAGAAGGTACCCAGTTTTTCAATAGTTTCAATATGTATTCCTTGAGGACATTATAGAGTTGCCACCTCGAAGGGAGGTAAAATTTTCTATTGAGTTAGTGCCAAGGGAAAATCCAACATCGAAAGCACCTTATAGGATGAGCAAAATTGAGTTGGTAGAGTTGACGTTGCAGCTAAAGGAAATGTTGGACAAAGGACACATCAGACCTAGTGCATCACCTTGGGGTGCACTAGTGTTGTTTGTAAAGAAGAAAGATGGTATTCTCAGATTGCACATTGATTACAGTAAGATGAATAAGGTAATGATCAAGAACAGGTACCCTTTTCTGAGGATTGATGATTTGTTTGATTAGCTAAAGGGAGCATCAATGTTCTCTAATATCGACTTGAGATTGATATACCATCAGGTACACATCAAGGAAGAGGATATCTTCAAGACTGCATTCAAGACCAGGTACGGGCATTGTGAGTTTGTTATTGTTCCATTTGGTTTGAATAATGCTCCATCTACATTCATGTGTTTGATGAATAGTGTGTTGCGTCCTTATTTGGATAAGTTTTTTTTATTGTACTCATTGATGACATAATGGTATATTTTAAGAATGAGGAAGAACATGTCGAACATTTAGCAGCAGTGTTGAGATTGCTAAGAGAGCATCAGTTGTATGCTAAGATTAAAAAGTGCAACTTCTTTCAGATTGAGGTGCACTACTTGGGACATGTTGTCTCTAAGAAAGACATAGAAGTAGATCCAGAAAAGATAAGGGCCATCATGGAATGGGCAACTCCTAAGAATGTAGATGAGGTGAGATCATTCATGGGATTGGCAGGTTACTATAAGAGGTTCATCAGTAACTTCTCATGCATTTCATATCTTATCACATCATTGCAGTGGAAATGTAAGAAGTTTGAATGGATGGTGGAATGTAAAGATAGTTTTGAGAAACTTAAGTAGCTGTTGACACATGCACCAGTGCTAAAGATTGCAGATCCGGACAAGAATTTTGTAGTGTGTATAGATGCTTGCAAGAGGGGACTTGGTAGAGTTCTCATGCAATAAGGATAGGTAGTGTGCTATGAGTCACGAAAATTGAATGGCAGGAGCAGAACTATCCAACGCATGATCTTGAGGTAGCAACGATTATATATGCATTGAAGATGTGGAGACATTATCTTCTGGGAAGGAGGTTTACATTGATGAGTGATCACAATGGATTGAGGTTTTTGTTTAACCAGCGGAATCTAAATTCAAGGAAAGCTAGATGGTTGGTTAACCTTAGTGAGTTTGAATTCAATATCAGATACATCAAAGGGAAGGAGAACCACGTTGCAGATGCTCTTAGCAGGAAGGTAAACGTAAATCATATAGCAACTATAAGCTCCTATGGGATAGAGTTACAGGATAGGACCTTGCAAGAAAGACAACGGGATGAAAAATACATGGAGATCATGCACATGTTACAATAGAGTACAAGCATAGTTACATGTTTAGGTGTAGGTACAAGTACAGGGGAGAAGGATGTAGACTATTGTCTCACAGAAGATGGCTTGGTGAGGTTTCGAGATAGGATCTATGTGCCAAATTATAGTGAGCTTAATAATCTTATCTTGAGGGAGTTTCATGTGAAACCATATTCGGGTCATCTAGGATATCAAAAGACATTAACGATGGCTAAGAAGTTCTACTATTGGCCAAATTTGAAGATGGAAGTGGAAAAGTTCATGGCTAGATGTTTAGACTATCAACAAAGATAGAATGCAAGCATCCAAGTGGTCTAATATAGCCTATTGCAATTCTGGAATGGAAATCGGAGGTCATTTCCATGGATTTCATCATAGGTCTTCCGAGGACAGTGAGGCAACATGATTCTTTTATGGTCATGGTTGATAGGTTGAGCAAGGTAGCTCACTTCATTCCCGTGAAGACTACATATTTAGCCAATGAGGTAGCAAAGGTGTTAATTAGAGAGATAGTGAGACTACATGGTGTTCCAAAGAAGATTGCATTGGATAGGGATGCAAAGTTCACTTCCAAGTTTTGGAAGGAGCTATTTGCAGGCTTGGATACAGAAGTGGTCTTCAGTACAATTTATGATCCGTAGACATATTTTCAAACAAGACAAGAGGGTCAACAAAAGCTTGGAAGATATGATGAAGATGTGCGTGATGCACCCACAGAGGAAATGGGAGCAGTATCTTCCAATGGTTGAGTTTGCATACAATAATGGTTATCAGGAGTCCTAGAGGATGAGTTCTTTCGAGGCATTATATGGATAGAGTTGTAACACTCCCATCAACTGGAGTGATCTAGTGAACAATGTACTTAATGGACTGGACATGTTGATGGACATGGAGTAGGAAATGCAGGGTATAAAGAAGAATATAAAGGTAACACAAGATAGAAAGAGGAGTTACATAGATTAACACAGGCTATTCAAAGCGTTTCAGGTTGGGGAGCATGTGTATTTGTGCATCAAGCCCAAAAAAAGCTCTTTGAGGATTGGTTAATGTGCCAAGTTGGAACCCTGATATTGTGGGCCTTTCTAGATCCTTGAGAGGATTGAACCAGTGGCATATCAACTTTCATTGCCTCTAACAATGAAATTCCATGACTTTTTCCATATTTCATTGCTTAAGAAGTACATAAAGGATGTTGATCATGTTATTGATTGGTTTGTATTGCAGGTGGAGCAAGAAGGAGATTTATAGCTAGAGCCTCAATGCATATTATAGTGGAAGCATCTCACTCTCAGGAATAGAGCCATAGAGTAAGTTAAAGTGCAGTGGAAGTACTTTGGGCTTGAAGAAGCTAAATGGGATATGGTGGATCAGATGCGGGCCATATATCCTTCATTGTTTGCCGGTTGAGGCAAAGCAATTTTGGTTTGATGTTGGTTTATGTTTGGCATATGTTTTGCTAATGCTTTGATATTTGTATATGTATATGTATATGTATATGGATGTAACTACTTCCATGAGCTAAGTTATAAAGCTCCAATAAGCGGTATGGTTATTATCTTGTCCTGTTGTCATGATGTTTTTCTTTTGAGCAGTTTTTTCATTGTAAATACTGCAACGAGCTAAGTTGTAAATATCCATAGGTAGTATGTTTTATTTCTAGTGGTTTTTCTGAGGTCATTGTGTGGTTTAACACCAAGGACGGTGTTCCCCAAGGGGGAGGGTTTTGTAACAACCCTGGTGAAAAGTTCATGTAATAAAAGTTAATAAAGGTAAATATAGGACCACAGTTAAGGGACACTTAGTCCAAGCTGAATGTTGGGAAAATATATCCTAATGGGCATCAATGGATGTGTGTTTTGGCTAATGAAAATTTGCAAAGGCTAAGGAAAAAGAATTAAAAGATAAAAAATCATTTTTGGCACATTTATTTATGAAAATAAAGGAAATTAGGAGAAAAGTAAGGTGAAAGGTCACAGGTTGCATGCGAGGAGGAAATTGAAGGAAAATAATGGAAAATGAGGAAAATAGAGACCTCACTCATAAAAATTCTTATGAGGATCAGTTGGTAACCTTTTTTCTAGTTCAAGTTTGGAGCTCTCTCATTATTATTTTTCTCTCTCTCTCTCACTCTTGGTCACTTAAAGTTTTCTTGGAGCACTCTAGTTTGGAGCAAAGGAAAGGGAAAGCAAGGAAAGGAAAGGAAAAGTAGGTAAGGATCAAGTAAAGGAAAGCATGACTCAAGTAGCTTCAACATGAATACTTGTAGGTAACCTTTTGCATGTGTGTGATTTCCTAGCTGGTTTGGAAATGCATGGATTTGCATGTTGGTGTATGGTTCTCTTGCTGTCAATGGCATGGTTTTTCCGAGTTATGAAAATGGTTTTCAGCCTAGCCTTTCCTTTTTCCAGATGCCATGGTATGTTGGGATGCTATTTTGGTTTTTGAGCTTTGGAATTGTCGAATGGATTTTAGAATCCAGGGCGGAGGTGGTCTCAAGGTTCATTCCCAAAGGCCTAGGAATCCCTTGACCAGTTTTTGCGGGAAACAAAGTAAAGTCTGAGGAAGCAGTCTCAGTTTTGGGCCTAGTGATCCGGGTTTGGATTTTGGTAAAGCCTGAGAGACAAGGATATGTAAAATTCCTCAAGGATAGTGAAGGATTTCAGATGACATCCCAAGTTTAGTTCGGTTGTGATTGGAGCACTGGTTTTGGTGTGATCACAATTTGATGAGGGTGGAGGTGGTTTAACCTATGGATTCCCTTGGTTGTTCTTGTATTGGTTGTTCTATGAGATCCCACATTCATGCTTGGAATATGGCACAAGGGTGACTGGATGAAAGAGAGATTTGGTTCAGCCATGTCTATGGTTGGGTGGTAAGTGGAAGTCCCAAACCTAATCAGATTTGCCTATGATTAATAAAATATAAGTTCTCTTACTTTTTCACTGATTTATATGTGGATTTAATGGATGTCATATCTATGATATTTATATGGTTTTATGTTGGTTATAAGCATGGTTGAATGACTGGTTTAGGTCATGGTTATTTCATATATTTAATTGTAACTATTAAATGGATGGATGCAAGACCTAATTGATGATGTAGTAGTTCAATGAAGAAGGATGTGATCCTTCTGGTTATGTCTCATAAGTTGTTTCAGTCGTTTATGCTTTGTCTTGTATCCTAGAATTTTAGGTTGCATTGATGCCAAATGTTTGATAGAATGTCAGTCCCATTTGGGGATACTCGGGCCTAGTCCTGAGGGTGATTTTTGATTGATCAACACTGTTATCATGTTTTTAATGAATTTTTGAAGTTACAACAAGTTCTGGACAAAGGCTAGGATTCTGGGCTAGAAAAGGGGCTTAAATCTCGGGGTCACTGGCACAAAAGTAGAAATTTTGGTCCACAGTCACTGGCAGGTGGGCTTGTGAGAGCGACTTTGGGTTTCTGGTCGCTCCCTTACACATAGCATGAGAGAGAATATGGAATAAGAGCTACAAAAGAGTAGTGGGACCCAGGGACAGGCTGTATGAGTGGTTGACTTGTATCCTGAGGGTTCTATTGATGATGTTGGATGACTATATGTGATGTTTCGTCGATTCCACTTCCTTAAGGTGACATAGGAGGTCGAATATGATCATAGTAGAATCTCTCCTAATTTTCACCTCGGTTGGCATGGTTACTTTGGGTAGACCTGGGAGGGGGTGTTATAGTGACCTTTTCAAGTGTTTTCATCTTCTTGGTTTCCCCATGTCTGTAATCTTTAATTTAGGTTTTCAAGACTACTATGTACTCTTTGCTTCTCAATCAAATTCAAATTATCAAAAAAAATGATTACCTGTTAATTTTTAAGCCTTAACATTATTTATGTCCCTCCAAAATCTATCATTCCTTCATTTCTTTATCTTTTAGGTCCTCAATCATGTGCTGCTATGCTTTTTGGTCATTTTCCTCCAGAGCCCGTGCCTCTGATTTAATTGCTTTGTTTTCATTACTGTCATGTTCTCATGTTCTTTCAACTATTTAAACACCCCACAATTTCCTCAACTTTGCCTTGTGATCATCAATCCTCAACTTTTATACAAATAAAAAAAAACGTTTTACGTCATGGGACTTCTTTAGTCCTTCTAGCTCCAATATGGCTATATGCTTCCTCCGCTGATAATTCACCTGCTATTTTCCTTTACTAGTTTAATTTTGTATAGTCACAGTAACTGTCTTACACTCAAACAAGCAGGTTTAAAAACTTGCTCTAGCACCACTTTGATGCAAGTTAGCTACAGAGATGACACTCGCACTTCTCCTCATTCTCCACTAAAATCTGTCTCAAACATCCCTTCAATGCAACCAATCTCCCTCGATGAATCCTTCTATGTCCTTATACCCATAATCAATGATTATTTAATATATTAAGTGGGAGGAGCCACAAGGGAATAGTCCAAACCCCTTCTCAAAAACCACTAGATTCAAGCTTCTCATATAGCCCCCAGAGCCAAACGTTGCATACAAATGCATGGCCCAATCAGCAACAAAGCCATCGTGTCTTAAACCTTCACTATAAGCCAAACATGTGAGGAAATTTCACCTTCAGACCTTCCTAATTATGTTCTCCTTTATAACAAGAATGGTATATAATTGTGTTCCTTTCTGATAACTCTGACCTTGTTATAATTCTAGTGCTTGAAGCTTTTCCCACTTAACCACAGAACTGCCACGAAACCTTGGACTTCAAATTCCCAAGCCAACCTTCTCCTTACCTGCACAAATATGTAATCTTCTACACTGGAAAATTCTGGGACAACTCATCACATGACCCTACTTTTGTTAATTCTATTGGGCATTCATTTATTTCCTTGCCACATGAGCCATTGCAATTTCAATAGCCACTCCTTGTACCTCCGGCCGGCACCCACTCAGATCTCATGATTAGTAAACGCCATGTGAGCCCGTTCATAATAGCTAGGCCTAATGGAGAAAAGGCATTTGGAAGTCTTCGACCCGCTTATAATAGTCTAATTTGATGAGCAAAGGGGTTATAAAAAACCTCAGGGTTGGCCCACTTTATTTAACTCTGATGCATATGTCCTCAGCATATAACCTTCACCATTTCTCTAGATCCTGGATCCTGGCTAAATTATATTGGTTGACCTCCATGTCAACCTGACACTTTCATGATTGGTTAACCTTACACATAAGCCCAGAGCTAGTCTACTTGATTGCTCCCTTATATGATCCTCTTTTGACCTTCAGGATGGACCTTTTGACCCTCTCCTATTAAGCGACTATTCCACCTCCTGACATAACTCCAACTTATGTCTCTTGATGCCGTTGAATGAAGGGTTCTCATCAGGACTAAAAAATAAGTGTTTTTCTTCTTTTTCTATGCTCTGTGTTAGAACCCTATTATGCAACGAATCTTCAAAGGTCTCAATGAATTAAATCTCAACCCTCTTTTGATCCTCTAGTCTTCTTCAATCCAATAGAACCATCATGCTTCCACTACATTACTCTGATCACAAATCTAACTCTAAGAAACAAATTCCTTCATTGCCTTAACATTTCTCTTCAAATCGTTTATAATAAATGAGTGAACTCCTTTGCAATGCTTCTACTGCACAACTATGATCCAACTTCTCTCTCAATTCTCTTGCATTCTTTAATGCACCCTATTTATTCTAAGGTTTTCTGCTCCTCTTTATTTCACTCCTATTATTTGATCTTGGTTCATATTGCCGTGCATTTCCAACATTGAACTAATCTACCTTCCTTGGTCTCTTGCACTTCCACTGCACAAATCTCTCCTAACCTTGATTACACCTGCAACACTTCTATTCCAATGCAATCACAAGATTCAATCTCACACAATAATATGAATTAATCAACTAAGTATTTTTCTATTAGTATACACACGTAATAACTACAAAGGCTCTCTTAACCAAATTTTCAAATAAACACCCTATTTTTTACCTTATGGCCCTTCTTGGCCCTCACATTCTCTTGAATCTATCTATTTTCACATCCTCTCTACACACATCATTCATTTACACTATTAAATATAAGAGGATTCTGAACTAATTCAGTTTAGATCCACCATTTCCTTACCTAAACCTCTAATCTAGGATTTTCTAGATCCAAAAATCTTTCAAAGGATCTAACTAACCTTAAATCTCTTCAATCCATTCAAATACTCTTGAGATCTATCCTCAAAATATGATTACAATTTCCTTCTTTAATTACATATCTTCTAGAAATACGCAGGGCATACAAATAATTTTAAACAAAAGCACACTTAGGGAACTAACTCCCTTGGTAATTGAAAGACCCATAATCTAGTCAAAATATGATTTTGACTTGGAAGTTGAATGCTCCTGCATCATGTTCCTACTGGTATCATATTTGACAATTTTTGTTTCATTTTTGTTTATATATCTATATTAATATATTATATATATATATATATATATATATATATATATATGTATATAGTTAATGAGTATGGACTACACTGCATCCAACAACACTTGTTAAGTGAAGTCAATATCATGACGACCCCAAGGCTATTCTCTCAACCTTCGACTTGATCCCTTTAATATTCAATTATGTGTGTGCTTGATGTCCCATAATAGTACTAAAGTCGTTATCCTTATAAGGCTCTCTCTCTCTCTCTCTCTCTCTCTCTCTCTCTATAAACCATTATAGATTCATCTTAACTACAAATCTAGCACATAAATTAGTATATATTCATCTTAACTATGGATCTAGCACTTTGTTGAAAATATGTCGGCATTGATGTCAAAGGAGTGGCATAACTCAAGTGGTTATAAGTAGATTGGTCAAAGAGTAGAGACTTTGGAGCCATTTTCATTTTAGAAGAATATATTAGATGCACTTGGAAACTAATCAGATGGATAGAGTTTGGAAAGAGCTTTGTAGTAGTATAATGAAGCTTGAAAAATGCCTTTTGGATCAAAAGATATGACCGGTCAAAGTTTTAAAGGTAAAAGTTAATTTTGGTGTTTTTAGGTCAAGGGCCTTGCAACACAGTTAAAATGCATAGGTGGAAAGCACCACCATGTGGGAACACTGGTGGACTAGTCAACAAGTATGGAGGATCCAAGAAACATGTAACCCTTGCTATTAAATTTTAGAGTTTTCTTCTGAAGACGCAAGTTCAAACCTCTAGGGTGGCAGGGTGCTATGAGGGTATGGTCAAGTGACGAGGCAGAGTACTTGGTGGAAAAAAAAGATTAATGAAAAGAGTTTAGTGCAAAGTTCACAGTTGGGGTGAGGCCTCACTTGACACATCACCTTGACGGTCCATCCTCAGCGAGATCCAAGGGAGATCCATATTATTTTCTATAGGGAGATTATGTCGACGAGACAACAATGTTCCTGTCATGAGTGCCAAAGCTTCTCATCCCAACTATTTAACAACTTAACGAAGAAATCATTAAAAGCATAAGTCTGGGACCCCTTGCCTCCATACCCATGACGATATGTGGACCAATCAAAGTAAGACACATGGCACATTTTTGTTGGATGATAGAGTGCCACGGTGGATGGATGATGTTAACATGATGTAGACTAATGAGGACATGACATGTGGCATGAATATTTGGGATTTTTGGGTGGACAAGTGGGCTAAAAATGGATGACACATAGCACCTGTCGGCTAGTGACA
The DNA here is from genome assembly GCA_000404065.3 of Pinus taeda. Classification (NCBI taxonomy): domain Eukaryota; kingdom Viridiplantae; phylum Streptophyta; class Pinopsida; order Pinales; family Pinaceae; genus Pinus; species Pinus taeda. The sequence continues at coordinate 52,732 of APFE031083294.1, read as the reverse complement.
TGTGGTAGAGGAGTATAGATGGAATCATCATGGTAGACACATCATCCTACAGGTTTCTTGATTGGTTAGTGTGTGCGGCGTGTGGTCCCATAGGGACATGTCACCCTAATCCTCAAAATTCTAGGAACCCCAATGATTTCTATATGAGCTACAAGTTTAAACACTAGGATGATGATGCGCCAGGACATGGTGACAAATGAGTTGGTAGTAACAGGTCATCTTGGTGATATTTCAATTGGTCTGTGTGTACACACGTGGTCCCACTAGGGAACATAATCTCGACAGTTTCACCCCAGCGGTATCCGAAGGTGCTCCATTGAGTTTTTTTCCAGGGAAATAAAGTTGTGGGCTAATGGGGTGCTCCAACACTTGGTTCTGTGTAGTGTAAAGTGACTAGGTTTCTATGCATAATGGCCTAAAGCGTGAATGAGTCAAAAGCTACATTTGGTGGCATATTTGGAAACCATGCAAAAAATGGTAGTACAGTAAATTTAATTAGCACTACATAAATGAGTTAGAAGCTTGGTTAGTGTCATGGGAATGTTTGGAAATTTATTTGGAATTTTGGCCAAATATGGCAGTTTGCCAAATTTGGAACTATAACCAAACTCATAGATAAACCTTGATATTTTCTAGAATTATAAATTTGTGAAGTTTAACTCAGTTTTTCATATAGTGTTAGAAGATGAGATATTGAATATTTCAAGAACACATCTAGAAGACCTGACAAGGGTTTTAGATTAAAAAAAGGATTTATGCATGTTAAAGAGCTGAAGTTAACTAAAGTTCTAAAACTAAAAATATCAGCTCAAACTCTATATAAGTAGAATTGAATTCCAAAGGGAGCTATTGTAGTTGTTGATGTTGTTGCTGCTACTAGTGTGTATAATGAATTGATCAGTGACCAAAGATTGTTGAAGGTGATTAGGGTTTGTGATTGAGGAAAGTTTTATTTGTTTTATGAAAGAGAGTGGCCTTCATGATTTAAGTTTTAATATGGAATGAAAGATGAATCAAGGAGGTTAAGGAAGCGGCCCAACATGCATTCCAGGGATCGTAGCTCCTTCCAACAGTGGCTAGTAAACAATCAGGGGTTAAAGCTTATTTCATTAACAACTGATAAATCACGGGTAGTAGCTCCTTTTAGTGGTAGCTGATAAAAGCAAGTTGAAGCTTGCGTATGTGAAATTAATTTAAGAAAGGATTGAAGAAACTGTGTTTAATATGTGTTTCTTGTGATGATTACATGTATGGTCTATAAAGTGCTTATTGGTGTTCAAGTATTATTTATTTTGTGAAAGAAAGTTGTAAAATTCACATAACACTGATTCATCCCCATCTCAGTATTGTCCTAGTTTCTAACAAACTTGTTGAGAAAGATCAATTTTTTTGAGGTGAAAACCATTTTTATAGTGAAAAAATTGAAGTATTTTTTGCATGTCGAGAAATTTGATCTCTCTTTCTCCACACACACACACACCATCTAGATTTTTTTTATTGTTTAAATTGCATTTTTGAATGTATAAATATACACACACACACCATCTAAATTTTTTTGTTGTTTAAATTGCTTTTTTGAATGTATAAATGGGTTTAATATCTTGAAAATCCTCTTGGATACTTGAATTGTATAATCTACACAACTTTAACTGGATTTTAAACTAAATTAACCCCCCAAAACCCTAAAAATGGACTAAAATGTAGAATAGTGAGACTACTTGAAATGTTTTAACCATAAGATTTTTTTTTCAATTACTTTAAATAATATATACATAGATTTTTAAAACTATATATAAGATACACATAGTTGACATTGGAATCTTTGAGATATTTTATTAGAATGAGAGGTACTCTACAACTTAATATGAGTGAGATGTTGTCATGTAATATTACATTTAAAAATGATAAAATAATACTTGCAAGAACAAATTTAAAAAATAGTAATAAAAAATAAAATCAATGTCGGCCATAAATAAAATAATTCGATTTCCACGTAATGTTACATTTGAAAATAATAAAATAATGGTAGAAAATGTAGCAGGAAGGGCTCAATTTTATTTTAGCCTTTGTCAAATTAAGTAAATCAAATTTCCACACTAGCAGGACAACTTGGAGGCAGTTAACTAGTGTGAAATGACTTTTGTCACTCAATTAGCTCAATAGATTTGAGTTAGTGGGGTTGGAGTTCAGTCATGCATGTGTAATTGCTAAATTTTATCAATCTAGTTCAATTATTTGTTAGGTAAACTTGACTCAGGATAGAGTCAAAGTTGACCATGTTAGACAGTGATGGTTTTGGGGCACATGATATTGTGCACCCATAGTATTCTACCCGTGGTATTATATGTAATGGAGCTTATAAAAGGCTGGAAGGAATTCATTGTAATGCAAGACCTGGAGGTGAGTGGTGAAGGCTCACTTGGTCAAATTAGCCAAGGTTTTGGCCAATGCTAATAAGATCTTATTAGGTTGGGTTTTTCCCCGGATTTGGAGTTTTCCTAGATAAACATTTGCATTTATGTGTTTATGGTTGTTGATGGTTATTTTTATATTTGTTTCTCTCAGTAATTCTCTGTAATTAATTTGTGTTCTTGGATAAATTTCTTAACAACTGGTATCAGAGCCAGATATTGGCTTCAAAGGAATTCTTTGATGCCAGGGGTTTATAGTGCCTGATGAGATCAATGCAACCTTTTTATAGATCTGGGTTTGAAAATAATGGTGGAAGAATTGTACGCGGAAGAACCTTGAGGAGAATGTGCGGAAGATAGTGCCGTAACTGCCAGGGATCACAGTGCATTTGCGATATTTACTGGTTTGGAACATGCTGACGAATTGTTCAGGATTCATGCTATTTAAAGAAGGTTGAGAGATACCTTTGGTAATATTAAAATTCAACGCTGATTTTGTTCAGAGCTTTTGTCAGCAGAAGAAAATTGTTCATGTGACTTCGAAAATTGTACGTTTTCTGCTACGTGAGGCCACCGGTGCTAGAATCTATGAGATTTTTGGGCTTGCAGTTGGAGCAGTTTGATAAAAGTCTTTGTGCAAATAAAATTGAGAGAGGATGGATTAGAATCGCAGCAGCAATAAACAAAAAAATAAATATTTAATGAAGTCAAAATTATTACATGTAAATGGGCATAAGGCATGTGTACCCCTTGGTGATCATTGGTAAAGTCTGGGTTAGACTTAGGTGATAAGGGGGATGTCGGGTTAACAATACCCTGGGTAAAAACTCTGAGGGGGGTAAGAGCTAGAGTGAGTGGGATTGTCTCACTTAGCAGGTTTGGCTAGAGTTAGTCAAGGAAACCCAAGTCAAGTTTAAGGGGGGAATTGTTTGGTAAACTTGACTCAGGATAGAGTCAAAGTTGACCAGGTTAGATAGTGATGGTTTTGGGGCACATGATATTGTGCACCCATAGTATTCTACCCGTGGTATTATATGTAATGGAGCTTATAAAAGGTTGGAAGGACTTCATTGCAATGCAAGACCTGGAGGTGAGCGGTGAAGGCTCACTTGGTCAAATTGGCCAAGGTTTTGGCCAATGCTAATAAGATCTTATTAGGTTGGATTTTTCCTTGGATTTGGAGTTTTCCCAGATAAACATTTGTGTTTATGTGTTTATGGTTGTTGCTGGTTATTTTTATATTTATTCCTCTTGGTAATTATTTATGTTATGCAGTAAATTTCTTAACATTATTTTCAGTTGTACTCAGTTAATTGACCTCTAACTATTGATAAAGTTAGTTGAAGGTTAGTTGTACAGTGAGACAACAATCTAAATCAGGGATATGTCAGTTAACTTATTAATCATCCCAAAATAGCTCATGTATCTATGGAATTCAAATTACTTAGTTGGAGTGGAGGAGACAAGTCTAGTGTAACATGAATTGTATACTAGTTGAGTGTACAGTTGTTGCATGCAGTCAGGATATCAATTCCTTGGGAATTGTGCAAGGAAATAAGGAATTCCCTATTGTTTAGAAGCTCAAATTTTCTCATAATTGCACAAGGAAATAGGAGGCTAGAGGAGGAAAAAGCTGGCTAAGTGTTTCCTAAAGGCTCTCATTCGTAAGAGAACAATTTTTCTTTTGCAGGTGGTGCTCATAGCTGGAGCATGCAATTGTAATAGTTTCTCTATTCAACTGATTAATGAAAAGAGGTTTGGGGTTTTTTTCCTAGTTGGGTTCCCCTAGAAATCATTGTGTACTTGTGTTTTTTCTTTTTGCATGTTGTTATAAATTGTGATTTCCATTCCACAGATTAGTAGAGTAGAATTTGTGTCTTTTGTTTTCAGTTCAAAATCTTGAGAAGTTGCAATTTCTATAAAATTTATACATGGTATCAAAGCCCTAAAATCACATTAGAACCAATATTTTGATCTTGTTCCTCAGGAATTTCGAATTTTTAGCTTCATGCAACAATGTTTCTTCAGATTTAGGATAATGCTGTTCAACGGATTGAGATTGGAGTATGCCCTAGAGGGTAGCTCGAATTTCATATCCTGGAAGGATTGAATGGAAGCAATGCTTGATGATAATGGTGTGTTATAATATGTTAAAACTGATATTCCAAAACCTCCATAGCTAGATGCACAACAACTAATCCAGTAGAAGAAGGATGTTACAAAGGCTAGGAGTTCTCATTGTAATAGATCACTGTTCTCATATGATTTAATACAAACAGAGGATGGGTTTTTCCCAGTTGGGTTCCCCAGTAAAAATATTGTGTTCATTGTGATTGAATGATTGTATGTTTTCCCTTCCGCAGATTGAGTAGAATAAATTTGTGTCTGTTGTTTTAAGTCTGAAATCATTAGCAATTGCAAATTTCGAGTTATTTCTAGATTGAAGCTACTGATCCAACCTTCTCCTTTCTTTCCTTTGATTTCTTTCTCTTGTCCTTTTCCTTCCTTTTCTTGCTTGCTTTCCTTTCTCCAAATCCAAGTGAATGCCCAAGTGCTCCAAGAATGCTCTAAGTGTGCAAGAGTGTAAGAGAGCCAAAAGATAAAATGATGTCCAAAAACTATGAATGGTTTCTTTGATGCCTTTTTATCATTGATGTCCCCCTTTTTCTTCATTTTCCTTCATTTTCCCTCTAATTTCCCTTGCATGCAAATTGTGTCTCTTCGCCTTCCTTTTCTCCTATTTTCCTTTATTTTCATAATGAAATGCCAATTAATGCATCTTTGCCTTTGCTAATTCCTTTTCCAATTTCCATAACCATTAATAAACCACAAGTGATTCCTGCTATAGTGTTTTCCCAACATTCAACTGGAATACATGTCCCGTGACCTTGGTCTTATTTTTCCTTTATTACATGAAACTTTAACCCTGTGATGTTACAAGAAGTCAGCGATGATGTTCTCCTTCCCTAGTTTATCCATGATAGCAATTTCAAATGCTTGTAACAATAATAACCTTATGGTCACCTTTCCATTGGTGATATGTTTATTCATCAAGTATTGCACAAAAACATTAACAATGTCTATAATTATAAAATACCTACTTATCTAACTGCGAAATTTATTTATAGCATAAATGACAAGAAGGAATTTTTTTTTGTGATGGTATAATTTAGCCTTAGTAGGCATAGTATTCTTTCTAATCAAATATATTGTATATGGCTTGTGCTGTTCTTATTGTTGTCCAAACATAACTCTAGCGGTAGTGTCTGACACATCCATGGATATATGGAATAATAAGGACAGATTTGGTCCTCTTAGGAAAAGTGCGATTTTCAATTACTCATTAATGATTCAAAGTGCTCTAACACCTATCAGTACAATTGAACTCAACATCCTTCGTAAGTAATATGAATAGTGGACATGCATTTTTTTATAAAATTTTCAATAAATCTTTTATAATATCTAGTATTCTCTATAAAACTTCTTACATCTTTATGTGTTTATGGGGAAGGAAATTTGAGTATTACCTCTAATTTTTATGGATCAACCTATATAACTTCAGGAGAGATATGATTTCCTAGGACAATAACTTTTCTCAACATCATGGCACAATTTTCATTACTGAGAGAAACATTAGTCTCTATGTATCTTCTGAGCACTTTCTCTAATTGAGTGAAAGCCAATGTGATGGTGTCACCATATGTTGTGAAATCATTCATATATACTTCCACATGATCATGGATGAGATCAGAGAATATACGAAGGATTTCTCTTTGGAAGGTAGCTAGATCATTGAAAAATCCAAACAATAATACCCTATATGCAAATGTTCCCCATGGGCATGTGAAGGCAATGTTCTCTTGATCTTTGGTAGTGATTTGGATTTGGTCGTACCCACTAAATCCATTAAGGAAAGAAAAGTAATTTTGCACTTAGTCAATAAAAGGTAAGGGGAAATGATCCTTGTTGGTAGCTTAGTTTAACTCTATGTAGTCAACATAGATTCTTCATTTTCCATTATTTTTAGGGACAATGACAAGAGGAGAGACCCATTGGTTTTCAGAGATATATAAATTTGTAGGATGTAACTTTTGGAGCTTTTCCCTAACTATCTCATTTAGTGCTAGATTCATCCTTCACTATGGTTAGAAAATGGGTATAAACTCTTCCTTGATGTATATATTGTGTGTATACAAATCTAGGTAAATTCTGTTCATATTGGTGCCGTCCCATGTGAAAGCGATGGTGTTCCTCCTTAGGACTTCAATGAGTTGCTTATTTTGTGGATCATAAAGTTTGTGATTGATGTTCAAAAATTTTCTAGTCTAATCTCTACAGGTTCAGTCAATGAATCAAGACATTTACAATGGATGTTTTGTGCAAGGAATAATTTAGGGCGCACTTTCACCAATTAGTTATTTTTTTGACATTTTCTTAAAGAAAAATAAACTAAATAAATAAATAAAATAAAATAAAATCCTTCCATATGGTTAGAAGTTGGCATATTAACATATATATGATTAGATTGATGACATTCACCAAAAAATTACTAGTTTTAATAATAATTACATGTTTTATTGAATATTTTCCTACATTCTATATGTATGATTTTTCAAACCAAAATAGTCATCTATAATATTATACATAGCCATAATATTTGCATCCTTAAAAAAGTACCATGGCCTTGTGTGGTGTTGATGGTTTATCAGCCATAGTGAGGTTTTAGTAAGCATGTATACTCAATATCTAATTGAGGTTGTTTTGGGAAGATGATGAGGTAGAGGCTATGAATTCATTGATTTCATCATATTTCATCTTTTCTCTAATAGATATATACTGGTCTATTACTTGTTGGGTCGCTTCTTCATCATAACTCTCACCATCTCCCACCCAAATAGGTGTTTCTAGCTCTATTATAGGCATGGATGAATTGTTCAAAGTGAGTTACTTTGTTGAATTCCAAGAGCAATGGTCATGCCCCCTGATTTGCAACCAATATAGGCATCGATGATTGCTAGTCATGGTCATCCTAGAAATAAGGGGAAACCTCCCAAAGAAGACTTTGGATGTAGGATCTTAAATAAATTGGGCATTCCCAAAAGTCTACAGAGATTACCACAAGTTGTAGTAATGTAGGAGTTTGTCTAAGGACTATCAATCCCAATGTTTCCATTGTTTCACGAGTCATGAAATTGATGGTGACCACTAAGTTAAATAATGTATTGAGAATAATGGTCTTTATGGTCTGAACATTGACTATGGGGATACATGGGTCTGAATATTTTGTAGTGGAAATCCCTTCAAGCATTAAGTCTACTAGTTGTCTTTTCACGTGTACAATTTGAGGGTCTTTTCTCTTTCTACCTGGTCTTCATAATCACAATTCCCACACACGTTCTTAAGTTCCCCTATAAAATCAAATTTTGGTTAAGTAGGAGGGTTTCTTACATTTAATATTTCTATGAAAGTTGGACCATGTCGCTCATTCTTGTTTTGATCTTGCTTCAAAGGAGAACTGGGGATTTGTCCAATTAGAGGGTCTTTAATTGGAGCCTCTCCCTGATAGTTTTTTGTGGTTACTGAGGAATATTTTTGATTTATCATCTTCTTAGATATTAAGTGTATATCTTGGAATTCTAAGGAAGAGACAAAGTATGCAGGGTAAAATGGGAGCCCAACAACATATGCTTGTTATGCTAATTTATTATTAGGGTTAGAAATTGGTTGTGTAGGGAGTTGAGGTCAGGAGGAGGTGGATTGGGATATTGGAATTGTTGCCATGGTTGAGGTGTTGTAGGTGGTTAGGGTAATGATTGTTAAGTTCTCCCAAAAGACTGGTTCATCCATCCTTGATATCATGGATTTTTTGGGAGTGATGGAGGCATCCATTTTGGATTAGAGGGTTTGCGATACCATTATTGAGGAGGATATAGCCTAGAAGTTTTATTATAATAAAGATTGAAATACTGAGATTGGTTAAGAGACATACGTTGTATTTTGGGTTGCCATGATCACTTTTGTGAGATAAAGCACAATTGATTAAATTATCCATTTGATTCTTGGTACTTTTAGGCCACATAAGGAGAGGCACTAGCTAGTGGAGTGATTTTGCTCACAAATCCAACATACTTCAATCTAATCAAGGGGAAGCTCTTTCACCGGGTGCTTATTTTTCACCTTGGACAAATAATAACTAAAACTAACTTTTCCTCCTCTCATTTCTTTTTCAATTGCATCGTATATAACTGGAAGCTAAGGGAACTAAGTATATCTGCATTTAAATCCTCTAATAAGGTCCCAATTTCAACTTGAATTAATCCTCCAATAGATATCTTATTAGTTTTTGACAATATGTCTCTTGTTCCTTTTCCTAACTGTGAAGTCCCTCTAGAATACCTCTGAAACAAGTTGCAAATGACTTCATATTCATGTTGGTATATATCATCTCCACTCATTAGATAAGGATGTCAACATGGTCATCCCAAGATTCCTCATAACAACAAAATTCCCAAGGTATCTCCTTCTAGATGGCACTGCCTTGGACTTTGCAAATTGTACTTAATGCACTCTATTTAATCTTCTAAACTCTCATCTTCTTTCTACACCATTTTGAATATTTCCTCTTTTTGTTCTTTTTCCTTGCAATAGTCTTAGTACTTTTTGAGGAATTATCCTTTCATCTGAGCCCATGTAGTGATATGGTTCCCAACAAGCCCCACAATCCATCGAAGAGAAACATTATTTAAGGTTCCAAGAAAGAGGTTCAATTAATGGCCATCAGAGACATAATCATAACTTCTACAAAGGATGTCAAATTCAAACAAAAATGCATATGACCAATTGGTATCCAAGCCATAAAATTTGGTAGAGAAAAGTGTGGAATATTTTTCATTTGAGTTACTCCATATGTTTCCTTGATTAGAAAGTAAAAAGTGAAAAATTATTCTTTCACCTCATGAATGATTCCTTCCTCTATCATTTCTTCTCTATTCCATATAAAGGTTTATATTCTTGATGTTCTAGAGTGAAAAAAGTGGAACTTTTTAGTGGCTCAAAATATAGCTTGATTGTTTGTTTTCCTCATAATCCTTGGAAAATAATATTTTTTCTCGCACTGAGAATTTAACTCCTATGGGTTTCATTGGATGGTTTGATTATACATAAGGAGTTTTGACTTTCTTTTTCTAGCTATTGGCATTTGGTAGTTAGGTTAGCTGGATCCTTCACCTTGAGTTGATTTCCTTGCCATTCTAGTTTGAGGGGGGGGGGGGGGGGGGTGTTCACAAAGCTACTAAATTTACCTTTTGGGATTTTATTCCCTTTCATGAGGTTTAAAAAAAAATCCTAAATGAAAATAATTGAATGAAAATAACAAGTAAAAACACAAACTAAAAACATAGGTGAATAAAAACCTCAAATTGTATTACTGAAGACTAGGAAAAACAAAAAAAAAGCTTGTAGTTCCTCAACAATGACACCAAAAACGATGGTCCTTCTAATTCCCTTTTAATTATTTCAAAATACGACTAGAAATATTGTTCATTTAATTATCAAACCATGGATTGATATGATACTTGTGAACTTTCATGTATTGTCTGTGCTAGAACAATATGTTTGTCTTCTACTCTAGTTGTGAAGTTGTAGTAAAGGCGAATAAAAACAAGAAAAGTGTTTCAAGATACTTTTGATAGAGTCACCAATGCTAAAGCTAATAGAAAATAGATCTATTATATATAAGGTAAACTACTTCAATTGGGCTTAGAAGCAAGTTGTTGTTACCCCTAACTAAACCAAAGAAAATAACAAATAACCTATCTAAACTAGATTCAACTAGCCTAGAAGAAAGGTGATCTTATCCTAGTTGAATAAAAAGAAGTAACAATAGATTAATCTAGTTTCATCCAACCTAGAAGCAAGGTGTTGTTACCCAATTTGAATCATAGGAGAAGCAACAAATTAATATAACTTCCACTGGCCTAAAAGTAATGTGTTGTGACACCAGTTTAAATAAAAGCAATAACAAAAAACTAATTTAGATTCAAACAACATGGGAGGAATGCGTCTTACCCAAATTGAATCAAAATAAATGACATAAGATGAAATCTAACTATGTTGTAGATCCAATTGGTGATTGTATTAGAAAATAGCTTTTCCATGTTCAATACTATGGTGAACAAATGAAGAACTATGCATATAATCAATCTTATAGGTTATAAAACTATAACCAACAAAATCACATGACCACCACACACACACACACACACTTTGACAAAGTGTTAATGTTGCAACAATGAATGAATAATAATCAATGTTGTAGGAATCATATATGAAGCATGGTTTTAGATCTAGTGTTGCAACAAGAAATAAACAATAACCTACCAAACTAATTGTGAAATCAAACCTATACTACAATTCCATAGTACTCACCTATGGAGGGAGCCCTACATCCCTAGATGAAGTATTGGGATGAAACTATCAATAAAGAGCTGAACTCAATTATTCATTACATAAGAAAACATGACAAGAACATAATTAATGCCTTATATTAAAGAAACTAATTTTTAAATTACAATTTCTTGATCAATGAATCAAAATGATGCCCTCCCTACTCAACTTGAGAGTGGTATTTATAAACATAAAATTACCTATTATAAGAAAGAAAGCATTGGGAACGACCATGAGGATCTGAGATCCTCGGGCTTGTTATGCAGGATTTATGACTGCAGACATAAATATCTCCCCTAGGTTTGGTGGCTAACCTAGAACAAAATAATGACAAAGGACCCATTGTTTTCCTTAAAGTAAGTAGATGAGGGGAAGAAACCTAATTGGAATATGTCATATGTTTCACTCCTTCTTTGGCTTGAATGCACCAATCCTAACTCCAGTTGCCAAAATTAGAACCTGCACAACCAACAAGAAACTACAAGATCTATGTAGCATCATCTATCCACTTCATTCAATGGATCAAAATGGTATTGAAATATATGAAATAATGATATCAAATATAGGAAAATAGAAGAAGTCTTTGTATTTATATATATGGAGTGAGTTACAACCATAAATAGGTGTTGATCTTGTAGAAGATCTCATCCAAGTTGTTGACTTGTCTTTCCTTTGTCAAAAAGTGTACCTCCAATCACTTGAAATGCATGAACAAACAACTATCACAAAAACAACATGAGGGTAGAATCACTCTCCAAAATCCAACCCCTTTCATATGGAAGGATTTAAATATATAGAGGAGTGAGATAAGTTGAGAATTTTTATCCTTTTACCAATCTTAGGATTGAGATCCACTCTTGATGGGAGGATGAGATCTAAGGATAAGGGATTGAAAATTCAAGGTAGGATATGATAGGATTCCAAATTTTTGTTTGAGGTAAAGGGTTACAACAGATCTCGGAAGCTTCTAGAAATGGAGGCTTTAGGATTCTCTCTCCTTTTCCTGAATTTCTAGAATCAACATAGGTGCAAGGAGAGCAACCTGTAGGTGATCAATGCAGACCATAATGGAGCAACTTGTAGGTGAACGTTGTCCGGTAAGAGGCCAAGGTGTGTTGGTCCTAAAAATGGCTCAAATGATGCAGTTCGGGGCAGAAACTATGGGGAATGAGAGAGTCGTGCATAGGGCTTTGTGCAATGATGATGTAAAGGGGGAATAGGATGTGAATGATCCCATTAGGAGGATGATTAATCAGATGAGACAAAATAGCTTATACCAAGGTTGTTCCTAATAGATTGACTAAACTCAATAAGTGTTTAGATCTGGTCTTTGATGTTTACTCCATTTTAATATTCATTTTGATTGGGGTAGTCATCTTCAAATGAGTTGGCTAACTGCATTGTGGTACTCTCCCACTATCCACTGTGCCACTTGATCAATATTTTTGGTGCATCCATCACTATCCCAATTTGTCTAATGGTAGGAAAAAATAGTGATGTGAATCCGCTGTATTTGGATTTGCAGCAATAGTCAACAATTGGTGTCATAGAAATAATCAATCATTAGTGTTGCAACAATGGTTTTGTCATTGTAGGAACAATGTAGAACAATGTTGTAGCAATATGGATTTCGTTGCAACAATGCGACTAATGTTACAATAACTCAACTAGTGTTGCAACATCATATTCAATGTCGCAACAACATAAAACGATGTTGCAACAAAGTGGCTAGTGTTGTAGCAACTCAACTGGTATTGCAACATCTATGGCCACATCTGTAACCTACTTTACACCAATTTCTCAAATGCCTCTTCATTAATAAGTGTGAAAGAATTAATTTTTTCTTTGAATTAGACTAGGATAATCCATTAAAATGGCATGAATGACATGAAATTATACATTAAACAAAATATATAATTATGCATAGGTTAAAAACAAGTGGGTAAGCTGATAGTGAAAAGTGACTTAACAAAACAAAAAATAGATTAAAAAAGAAAGTAATACACCCCACATCAAACAACACATTGGTATATACTTTAAAAAGAAACATTTGCATTTATTTTTATTAGAAACCTAAATCATATCATGTAGGTTTATCTATTCAATATAAAATACATCACCTCTAATTATTATTTAAATAAATATAAGTGAACATCCAATAATAAATAACTTATCTTTATTTTATATTGATATATTGATATATTTCAATTAAATTGAGAAGATGAAAAGCCTCAACCTTTTGAAATTACGAATTGAGAAACAAAAGGAGCCGCATAATGAATCACCCATGCTTATTAAGTGGGAAACACCAATCCATCATAGAGAAAAACAAAGGTGAAAATGGTCGATGATAACATCAACCTTCCATAGTTACCAAAGAAATATAGGTTAATAATATTCATTACCAAATCCACTTTCCACATTACCTTTTTTTTAAGAATGAGGCAGAGCATAGGCTAGGGCCAACCACAATGTTGGATGGAAGAATGATCTGTCTACTATTGGGATGCTATCACCGAGATTGTGTGAAGCTTGGTCGAGCTTGGATGCCCTTTGGGATAGTTTAATTTCTCCAAATATGGCCCCTATCCTCAAGCCCTCCCCATAATATTTGAACCTCTGATCCGAGGGGACTAAACCCCACACAAACCAATTTGTCTATACCTCATGGATAACTACTATAAGGTAACCTAATCTCACATGATTACCTTGAGCTGTATGGAGGATTGAAAATAATATATAATCTAGGTATTTGTAGAGCTATAAAAAGGGTCTCTTTCACCTCTAGTTACCTCACATTAATATGTCAATCCGGGATCATCTTTCTATTTCAAAGAGTGTCTCAGTCAGAGGCTTAGAACTTGTCAGAGTAATGCTTGTAGTACAGTTGTTTAAAAACTACAAAAGTAAATCGATGCGTGTCTACAACTTAACTACTTCAAAATGCTAAATCACACCAAGCATTGCATCAGCCAAAGGTTCGGTAGCAATGACATATCCTTTTCGTAACTGATGAGAACAGATCCGAGGTCTGGGAGCCAGGTAGCAGATGTTGAGACTCACTACAGCCTGAGATCGTCCTTAATGAATATAAATGAAATGGGGCAAGTAAAGGAAATAACAGTGAAATAGAACAACACATCAGCCAAGGGTCCGGTAGCAATAACCCATCCCTTTCATAGCTGATGGGATTAGATCAGAGATCTGGGAGCCAAATAGTAGATACTGATGCTCACTACAGCCTGAGACTGCCCTTAAGAAATGGCAAGTAAATGAAACAACAAATTAGCAATCTGGAAATGGAACAACAATTGAAATGGAACAACAAATAAAATGGAACAGCAACTAAATGGAACAACAATTCAGAAATGGAACGACAATTCAGAAATGGAATAGCAGTTGAAATAAGCAGTAACCAAGTTAATTAAGCTGTAACTCTATTTAATCACTCCAATCAAAACATCAATCCTTCAGTCTTAAAAGATGTACACATACTATGGAACAACGCTACTGATTAAAACCTTAGAAACACAATGTGCTTAATCTGCTTCTGTTATTGATCTAAATAAACGCATACGATTGCATCTCAAGATGAAAACAATAACATTCAATAATCATATGAAATCATACTTTTCAAGATAACTGTTGTAATGCTAAAGCACAATCGCAATGAACTCTGTAATGGAGTGACAGTATCCTGTAGATATTAATCAACACTTGAAGGATTGGTAACATGATACAACGTCAATATAAGACTTTCATTTGCAGGAACATGAAACGAGTTAAACATAATAGAGCATGTAATATAACGTTCTTAAAACACAACAGATTACCAGATTACATCTATGAACAAACCACACAGAAACCACGCATAATGGTACAAGAGAAAGTGTCCTCCAGGGCCGAGCCCTTAGCCTCCAGGGGTACACCACTTAAGATTGATCCAGGCTCAAAGATAAAAGAGTAACCAAGTCTGTATTAATGCATGAAATAAAATTACAGGAACTCAAGTCTTCAATAGAACATAAAGATCATAGTCTTGATCTTCCTTAAAAGAAATTACATAAAAAGTTCCCCCTGCTAGCCAACAGTGCTATCCCTTATATAAGGAAGATGGCGGAGATATCTAGATACATAAAATAGATAAAATAGTGATCGCAGAATTGTTAATCCTGCGTCACTTCTTTCCTTTTCTACTCCGTGCTGGTATCTCTGCTTCCTTTCCTGGGTTGATCTGTTTTGATCTGGTTTGCTTGCGGTCTCCCATCGAAGGGACAACAGTTAGCTCATCCTTGACTTTTCCTTTAGAATGGCCACCTTCCATTTTTCCTCCCTCCTGCACATAGGAATGACAATTATCAGTGTTTCCTATTAATCTCTCGTGTTTCGTTATAAATCCTCATCATTATCTAAGCTTTTAATGCAAAAGGCTTTTAAGTTCTAATGAAAAGATACTAAAATAATCATCGGAACATACCTTCCTTGATACTCCACACACCCCCCAGCTTACCCTTTTTCATGGCCTCATGAAAACATTGTAGTTGACATGCAAAGCAGTGAGGGAGTAGGCTAGAGATGGAATCTCGTGTAGGGGCCTACAGCCATGATGTGAAATTAAATGATCAAAGAAATGGCCTGTCTGGCCCTCGGGCATCTCATACAGGGCTTGGTATCCGGGTGCAGGATGCCAAATGCTTGGACTTTGGAACCTATATCCTAACCAGGATGGCCCTGCCCTCAAAACAATTTTGCCATAGGGGGGGAATCGATTAGCTGCCCAAGCTTAAAATTCTCATACTTAAATGGTTCTCTAAGCTGGATGTTCGGATTAGATACTCGATATCGAAATTTAGCTGCTTCAACGGCAGGGTCTTTAATGGAGGAAAAGAATTCAAGCCCCTGCCGAATGATTGCTTCATGCACGGGTCCTAATGCTTCAATCACTCTTGGAGCCCTCATGAGATTTCTATGTCTCCTCCATAACTATTTTGGGTCTCTAGGTTCAGCTCTTACCCATAGAACTAATCCGTTTTCTTGTCTCTGAAAAGCATTGTAGGCTTTAAGCCATTTAATTTGATTGTCTGCAAATGAAATAAATGCTTGCAATTGAATATCCCCAACAAAAGGGCCAGGGTTCAGCTCGGTCTCTTGTTCTAGTACAAGGTTATGCAAGTAAAATTCACACAA
>APFE031083294.1:13858-27843 GCA_000404065.3 Pinus taeda | reverse complement strand
ATGGTATGAGTAAACCATGGTATTGATGCATGGTATTGTATATATGAGGCCTATATAGAGGCTAGAGACTCCACATGGAGAGATATGAAGAGAAATAGTCTTGTACGAACAAGCATATGGCTTGTGGAGTATTCTCCTTCCTTAAGGAGTGAATGTATGGTGTTGCCCTACCATAAGGGTTTGATAATAAAGATTCATTTCTATCTATTTCTTGGGTTTATTTGCATTATCTTATACTTTCTTATCAGATCTATAATATTTGGGGTTAGATCTACAACAAGGGGTTAGATCTACAACACGACATCAGCATACCAGGGTGTTTGAACAGCAATGGCAAACAGATGCTCATCTGGAAACTGATCTTCAACTGCTGCTGCATCGACTGGTTTTGGCATTCTTGAGAGGAAATCAGCTACCGGGTTTTCTTTCCCGGGTCGATCCTTGATTGTAATATCAAATTCCTACAATAAAATCATCCATCTAGTTATTCTGCCATTTGTGATAGGCTTGTTTGCTAAATATTTTATAGCAGAATGATCTGTATACAAGATAACAGGATATCCAGTGATGTAATGTATGAATTTATTGACAGCATGTATAACAGCTAGAAATTCCTTTTCAGTGACAGTATAATTTAATTCAACAGGGGATAGATTTTTGCTAATGTAATAAATTGCATATGGCTTTCTATCCTCCTCTTGTCCATGGACCGCTCCAATGGCTGTATCTGAGGCATCAGATGATATCTGGAATGACAAATCCAAATTTGGTCCCCGAAGGACTGGGGCTGTAGATACGAGCTTCTTTAGATCGTTGAAAGCACGTTCACATTTTTATGTCCAAAGGAAATCAATATTACCAGTTAGTGCATACAATGGTGCAGTAATACATGAATAATGTTCTATAAATCTTCTATAATAACCAGAGAACCCAAGAAAGCTACGTACCTTTGTTTGAGTAGTAGGAGTAGAAATAAGCAAAAGTATTTGGATTTTGGCTGGGTCTACCTGAATGCCAGCTGCTGAAATATAGTGTCCTAAAATAAGTCCTTCCGTCATCATCATGTAACATTTTTCATGACTTAAACAAAGCCTGGTAGCTATGCAACATTGTAGGACTTTTTCTAGTGTCTCCAATGCTGGATCAAACTCATCTCCATATGGAGTAGAGTCATCCATATATACTTCCAGTCCTTCATTTATTAGATCTGCAAAAATGCTAAGGATAGCCCTTTGGAATGTGGTAGGGGCATTACATAAACCAAAAGGTAAAACTCGATAGGCGAATGTTCCCCAAAGACAAGTAAAAGTAGTTTTGTCCTGATCTTCAGGGGCAATCTGTATTTGGTTATATCCACTGAAGCCATCGAGAAAAGAAAAGAATTTCTTCCCTCCAAAGTGTCCAATACTTGATCGATGAATTGGAAAGGAAAGTGATCTTTCTACGTTGCCTTATTTAGCTCCCTGTAGTCCACACAGATTCTCCACTTCCCATTCTTTTTCGTTACCACCACAAGCGGGGTGACCCATTTACTATCAGAGATAGGGTAGATGAAGTTAACATCTAAAAGTTTTTGAAGCTCCACTTTTACTACTTCTTTTAGATGAGGATTTAGTCTTCTCTGAGGCTGTCTAACAGGTCTTGCATCATTTTCTATGTAGATTTGGTGTGTACATAATTGAGGATCAATTCCTTTCATATCAGGGTAATCCCATGCAAATGCTTCTTTATATTTTCTTAAGATATGGATGAGTTTTGTTTCTTGTTCGGGTGTAATGTTGGTGTTAATGTTTAAGGTCTTTCCAGGTTCAATTTCCACAATTTTACTATGTGCAACTGAAGTGACAGGGATTGTGTGATCATGTGCATCTTTCAGAGGTTCCTCTTCCGCTTCGTTATCAAATGCCGCTTTTATCATATGACACTGGGTACAAGATGTGAGTTCAGTTTGACTAATGAAATTTTTGATGGCATCATCTTCTGTTTGGTCTTTGAACTCTAGTGCTTCTTGTATAGTTAATGGAGATCTAATGTTTTCAGTAAGATATGATACATGGTGCCTATTAGTTTTAACTATTGTGATGCTTGGCTGCGCTGGGGGATATAGTACTAAATTCTTGATATCTGCCCCCTTGGTTATGATCATGTTCCTTGCCGATAGCTGATATAGGCATCAACGGTAGCGAGCCAAGGTCTTCCTAAGATCAATGGATGTCCATCAAGTTGGGTTTTAGGGTTTATTATCAGAAAATCAGTTGGGCATTCCCAGGAGTCAACCAAGACCATGACATCATGCAGTATTCCTTCCGGCCTAACCACAGACTGGTCAGCCAATTCTAGCAGAGTTGAAGTGGGTTCTGCAGATGTAATACCTAGCTTTTGGCAAGTAGTAGTTGTCAATATATTGATTGCAGCTCCAAGATCAACTAAGGCATTGGTTAGGGTTTGACCATAAATTTGAACAGTTACTATTGGGTTTCCTAGGTCTTCATACTTAATAGGTGTTTCCTTTCCTGATAATAAGTTAGATAAAGTACCAACTACTTGAACTCTTGGATTATCTATTATATTCATTCTTGGTCTTCTTATGCACAATTATTTAATAGTTTTTGCGTATATCGGGATGTCTTGAATGGCCTGAAGGAATGGAATTTTTATATACAAATTTTGTAATTTTCCCCGAATGTCAAAATTAGGTTGCTGTATAAGTCGAGGTATGACTAAACATTCTGGGAATGAGGGAGAGGATGTGGTTGCTTGATTCTGAGTTTGTTGTCTATTTACATCCTCTTCTTGTGACAGATGTTCTCTAGGTAACTGATCTTCAATCTGAACTGTTTTATTTCCCTCTATTTGGATAATACGCCCAGATCTTAGTTGAAGATCATTGCACTCCCTCAGATCGGGTCCTTCTTCTGGTGTTTCTAAAATTTGGAGTGCTTGGACCGGTCTGTTATTTGGATTGGGATTGAGCTAGGCTGGGAGTTGGGGTCTCAGATTAGATTGGGGGTTTTTCTGTAAAGCTAGCAGTGTAGATTGAGGGAAAGGAATATCTCCTACTGGCTGTTGTGTTGGTCTCTGCCAGTTAGTCTGCTAGACTGAACCTTGTGAAGTGGGGGGAGTCCATTGTGGTGGGTATGAGTTGTTTTGCCAGTATGGTGGGTGATAAGGAGGATTCAACCAACCAGATTGGCTTGTCTGATTTAGCCACGGGTTTGCAGAAGGATATGACTGTGATGACCAGTTTGGAAATGGGGGCTGAAACTGACTTTGCCATGCATTATACTGTTGAGTATTGTACTGCAGATACTGAAAAGAAGAAGTTGGGTCTGAAAACATACCAGCTTGTCGTGGCTGCCACTGATGACGCTGGTTGAGTAGATATACTACCTCTAGTTCTTCTTCTGCTTCCTTATATACCGCTTTCAGTCTAGGTAATGGGAGACAACTTTCTGTAGAGTGATCCCTTGTACAGATGGCGCATGTCTGGACTATATCTAGTAGACACTCCTTATGGCTATGCTTCTTCCTGCACCTGGGGCAGAAGATTGCCAAATTTTGTTCTGCCTCCATTTGTTTCTGCTTGGCTTGCAAAACGTCCAATCGTGTAGTCAATGTTCCTAGTATATCCATTATAAAATTTTCAAATAAATTTCCAATTTCCACACGCGTTACTCCTTCTGATGAAATTTTGTTTTCTCTTGCAAACCGATCATGTTCTGCTGGTTTGATTCGTGTACTTCCTCTCGAATTCCTGATACATAGATCAATTATGTCAACAAAACTTTCCTGATAAATATCCCCTTTCCCCATAATGTTTAATGTTTCAATCCATTGTTCTTTCATGCCCCTTATTAATGTTGTTTTCAACATGTTATCATGCAAAGGCAGCAATGCATAGGGAGATATTTGTAGATTATACTGGAAACGTTCCACATATTCTTCTAATGTTTCGTTTGGTCTAGCTATCATCTGAAATATTTCATCTTTTAGTTCTCTAGACCTGTAGTAGTCTTGATATTTTTTCAAAAAGGATTCTTTCATTTGTTCCCAGTTATTTATAACCCCACCACCTAATCCCATAAACCATCTTAGAGCAGCCCCTTTTAGAGTAGAGGGGAAAAATTTTAGTTTCTGGGGGTCAGTGGTGTAATCATATCCCCTGCACAGTACATCAAATTCAAATAAAAATGCATCCGGGTCCTCTGATGTAAGTCCGTGAAATGTAGGGATGTGTTGAAGGGGAATTGCTTTCATAGGGGCATTTGCTGCGGAATCCACTATGGGGCATTGTAATCTAGAGGTTTGGGTGTTTGGCAGATTTTGAGCCATTGGGTCAAATATATGCCAATAACCTTTCAGAATATCTAAGAGGGTATTCCTAGGTTGAGGAGGAATGTCTTTAACATGAACGATTTTAATAGCACTTCCTCTATCTGGGATTTCTGTTTGAGGGGATGGGGTTTTTTCAATAATAATTTTTACCGCACTCCCTTTGTCTGGGCTATTCAATGGCTGAGTTATCCTACGAGGAGATCTTGGCTCCCCAGTTTCCCCTGTTTCCCCTTCTCCTTCACAAAGATTACTGAGATTCCCTTCTTGCAATCGTTCTGGAATAGAATTTTCAATTTCTTGAAAGTCCTGTTCGTCAGTTTGACTATGCACCTCAGCAAAGGCTACAGATGGTGAACCTGTGGCCTGAAGGGAACTAGTAGGCTGCTTGGAAGTAACTTTCCTGGGTCCTACTGAAGGCTGAGATTTGGCTTTCTTATAGATTTCGTCTATGAATGTTGATCGACCAAGGGTCACCGGTCCCTTAGCTTTTTATGGCTTTGGTAAAGGTTTAGGATTTTTCTCTGGCTTTTTCTGCTTAGTCATGCACTCAATTTAACTACTAAATCTTTCTTAAGCAGATAGCAACAAATCTGCAGGAAAGCGGGCAAAGGAGCAGGGCTCTTACATGCTCCGCACGTAGGTTCTTACCTTCTGTTTTCAAAACCCAATTCTTTCCTAGCAGGTTCGTACACTACCCTGAAAAAAGCAAATGGCTACACTCTTTCCCTGGCAACGGCGCCAAAATGTAGAGCTATAAAAATGGTCTCTTTCACCTCTAGTTACCTCACATTAATATGTCAATCCGGGATCGTCTTGCTATTTCAAAGAGTGTCCCAGTCTGAGGCTTAATACTTGTCAAAGTAATGCTTGTAGTACAACTGTTTAAAAACTACAAAAGTAAATCGATGCGTGTCTACAACTTAACTACTTCAAAAGGCTAAATCACACCAAGCATTGCATCAGCCAAAGGTTCGGTAGCAATAACCCATCCTTTTCGTAACTGATGAGAACAGATCCAAGGTCTGGGAGCCAGGTAGCAGATGCTGGGACTCACTACAACCTGAGATCGTCCTTAATGAATATAAATGAAATGGGGCAAGTAAAGGAAATAACAGTGAAATAGAATAGCACATCAGCCAAGGGTCCGGTAGCAATAACCCATCCCTTTCATAGCTGATGGGAGCAGATCAGAGGTCTGGGAGCCAAATAGCAGATGCTGATGCTCACT
Organism: Pinus taeda; assembly: GCA_000404065.3. NCBI lineage: Eukaryota > Viridiplantae > Streptophyta > Pinopsida > Pinales > Pinaceae > Pinus > Pinus taeda. The sequence continues at coordinate 22,280 of APFE031083294.1, read as the reverse complement.
ACAGCCTGAGACTGTCCTTAAGAAATGGAAAGTAAATAAAACAACAAATTAGCAATCTGGAAATGGAACAACAATTGAAATGGAACAACAACTAAAATGGAACAACAACTAAATGGAACAACAATTCAGAAATGGAACGGAAATTCAGAAATGGAACAGCAGTTGAAATAAGTAGTAACCAAGTTCATCAAGCTGTAACTCTATTTAATCACTCCAATCAAAACATCAATCCTTCGGTCTTAAAAGATGTACACATACTATGGAACAACGCTACCGATTAAAACCTTAGAAACACAATGTGATTAATCTGCTTCTGTTATTGATCTAAATAAACACATACGATTGCATCTCAAGATGAAAATAGTAACATTCAATAATCATATGAAATCAGACTTTTCAAGATAACTGTTGTAATGCTAAAGCAAAATCGCAATGAACTCTATAATGGAGTGACAATATCTTGTAGATATTAATCAACACTTGAAGGATTGGTAACATGATACAACGTCAATATAAGACTTTCGTTTGCAGGAACATGAAACAAGTTAAACATAACAGAGCATGTAATATAACGTTCTTAAAACACAACAAATTACCAGATTACGTCTATGAACAAACCACACAGAAACCACGCTTAATGGTACAAGAGAAAGTGTCCTCCAGGGCCGGACCCTTAGCCTCCAGGGGTACACCGCTTAAGATTGATCCAGACTCAAAGATAAAAGAGTAACCAAGTCTGTATTAATGCATGAAATAAAATTACAGGAACTCAAGTCTTCAATAGAAAATAAAGATAATAGTCTTGATCTTCCTTAAAAGAAATTACATAAAAAGTTCCCCCTGCTAGCCAACAATGCTATCCCTTATATAAGGAAGATGGCGAAGATATCTAGATACAGAAAATAGATAAAATAGCGATCCCTCAGGATCTAATATCCTGAGGGATTCGCAGAATCGTTAATCCTGCGTCACTTCTTTCCTTTTCTACTCCGTGCTGGTATCTCCGCTTCCTTTCCTGGGTTGATCAGTTTTGATCTGGTTTGCTTGTGGTCTCCTGTCAAAGGGACATCAATTAACTCATCCTTGTCTTTTCCTTTGGAATGGCCACCTTCCGTTTTTCCTTCCTCCTGCACATAGGAATGACAATTATGAGTGTTTCCTATTAATCTCTCGTGTTTCGTTATAAATCCTCATCATTATCTAATTTTTTAATGCAAAAGGCTTTTAAGTTCTAATGAAAAGATACTAAAATAACCATCAGAACATACCTTCCTTGATACTCCACAATATTTAGAAGCAAAATGTGAATATAGATGTATATTAAAACTATTACATTTTTAAATATTAAAATTATTTTAAGGAAATTTTAGGTTAAAGAAAAGAATTTTAAATTAAAAGTGTTGAAAGTGCCATCAAAATTATTTTAAAAGAAAAATTAAGATTTAAGATGATGATGTTGCTTTTTACAAAAAATATTTTTGAGGAAAAAAAAGGAAAACATTTTTAATGGGCGTTTTTATTTATTATTATTAATTTACTTAAATATTCAATTAAAGGACTCAATAAATATAAGTTACTTAAATGTTTTACTTAAATCTATAAATAATAAAAATTCCTTTTAATTTGGTATGAACCAACCTAAATCCATCTTAAAACTCTGGATCTATCTGAGAGGGATATACATCTCTCCAAAGTGCAAACACATATAACTAAACACCATATTAACTAGCAAGGTACAAAAAAATGTTTACATAACCATGTTATCTATTTTGTGTACGAAATCAAATGCTTAAAGACACTATGATGCACATACATTTTATGTGTTTTAGATTTAACATATATATATATATATCTATATCTATATATGTGTGTGTGGGGTAAAATCTCTTTTAATAAGTGAAGGTGTGATTTATCATATGAGGGTCCCTTGGTATATCACATTCATTTTTATTTCATATACATTGGACATTGGATTTAACCTTTGGTATTTCACAATTCCATGCGAAGGTTTATGTTTTATTATCGAAGTTTCTAGAGTCACTATGTTTTGCTCTCCACCTAGCACTACTCATGATTTGTGTTTAGATCAATGGTGCTTGGAGATGCACTTAATCCAAAAAATTGTTTACATAACCATGCTATCTATCTTGTCTACAAAATCAAATGCTTAAAGACACTATGATGCACATGCATTTTTTGTGTTTTATATTTAACATCTATATATATTTAAATACCATATAGTGTGGGGTAAAATCTCTTTTAGTAAGTGAAGGTTTTATTTATCATATGAGGGTCCCTTGGTATATCACATTCATTTTTATTTCATATACATTGGGAATCGGATTTAACCTTTGGTATTTCACATTTCCATGTTAAGGTTTATGTATTATTATCTAAGTTTTTGGAGTCACTATGTTTTGCACTCCACCTGGCACTACTTGTGATCTATGTCTAGATCAACGGTGCTTAGAGATGGGCTTAATCTAACAATTGATAGTTGCTTAGTCAGATAATGGGTGAACTAACTTACCCCAGACTGTCCACTAAGAGCGTTATTTGTTCATTCACGGGTTGTTGAGGGTTTCTACCTCCATTCTAGGGTTATAGGGTTTTTCAGGTTCTATTCCACTCTGCACATCTTCAAGACATCTGAGGCAGATATTTTGGAAATGCTCTGATAGAGCTACCTACTTTCTTGACACAGAATCACCTAGTTGTCTTAATAGCTTACCTTCGAATACCTGTGTTTGTTTTTTAGTTGTTTTAACATTTGATTTATGTTATATAATCATTAATACCTCCGTGGATACAGGATACTCTCTGGCAGTGGAGATTTGGGCTTGGTTTGCTGAGGGTTTCATCCTCCCGTCAGTTCACAATTCGATTCTCACCCACAGGTAAGTCTGCCATAGAGTTTATCTTTATCTAAATAAGTTTTATTTTTGGCATGCTAAACCCAAGGGTTTCATTTACCCTTCTTCTGTCACCTAGGTTATGCAAAGAGTCGGGTTCATGTCTAGTTCCTCTACGCATGTATTGTCCTGCGGACGACACCCTTTACATCCTATGCATTTGTCGTTCAAGGGTCTATCACTAATTATTTTTTGTTTGGTATCACAGGTATACCCATTCCGGCCTATCCTACTCATTCCAGGGTTTTCTACTCTACTTACAGAAAGTTATGAATCTTTTTTCTAGGTGCGTTTCGATTTCTAGGTTTTGACCCTTACTGGGTTTTGCCGACACTATGGTTTCTCTACACATGAATTATGCTAGAACATTACTATTCGAGAGCAAAGGGTGCTCACAGTTTTTCTGTAGTTTGGGATTTTCTTTCCATTCCATGACCTTTCAGTTTCTCGTACGGTCTGTTTCCGGAATTTGTATAAAATCCATGTATTAAGTTAAGGGACTAAAGTAGCTAAGAGAATAGTGGGTTCCCTCAACAGTTCTCACGGTGATAGGCTTATGTATTATTGCAACAATCAATGACAGGGTTTGAACGACATTTGCATGTTTTTAATTTTTGGTTATAAACTGAGTATTATTGTTTTTCTCTTTTATCATTTATTCCAGAGGTTGACTTTGGTTGAGGTTTGACAGTTTAAATGACTACCCGTCCTATTATCGTAGCAAATTTTCTCCTCTTGCCTTTAGCAAAATGAGTTCTTTCTTTGTTTTCCTACGCTTAACAACATAGATTATGAATTCTTTTGACTGTATTGATCAATGCATATGTTGTTTCGATTTAACCTTCATTTTATTCGAGTACAAAATCATGGTAGGGTTATTTTGTCAACATTCATTGTAAAATTTATCTGTTCACACTGACTGCAATAACCTAAGATAGATTTATCAATTCACAGTATTAGTATTAAGTGAGAATAGATTTATCATTTCATAGTGATTGTGATAGCTTAGATTTCATTTATCAAATCACAATAAATATAATAGTTCACCGTGATATCACAATTCATCATAGTTACACATGTAATACTTAAATATAAAGGAAGAAATTCCAGGTATTAGCTTTCCTATTCAAATTCACACTTGCAGTCTCATCAGTTTGTTGTAGTTACTTATTTTTTTTTATTTTGGGAGCGGGTACTCACCAGTACAAGCAATGCTACTCCCAACCACAAGGCCAGTCATCTACTACACCTCTCCCCCAAGCTAGTTATCCCCAGGGAATTTTGAAAAATAGTCTTTTATGGTTTCTACTAAGCTATTTGGTCACTACCAGACTTAGCCATAGATCCTGAGCCACAACTCCAAAATAGACTACACTGGCCATCCAACTATTTAGTCATTTCCACTCTTGTAATTTTCTCCTCCTCGCCATAGGTTCCCCATACCCTTTTGGCCCTTTCTTTGAGGTTTTTGTTATTAGATGGGATCTGAGTAGATAACTACTCATAACTATTTAGCTGTCTAGGGTATGCTTACTCTAGCATTGATCTTCAACCATAGTTAACAAAAAAAAATATAATCATGTTATATTATAAATAAAATCAACACAAATTCCATTTTACGAATATTATCCTTTTCTTTTAAGCATATTTGGTTGATAAATTCCAGACCAAACTATTTAACTATAGTAATTTAGAATTACCAGGGGTCATCACATCTTCCACTTATCAATTAGAACATCGTCCTCGATGTTCACTCTCCTTAGAACAGGTCTAGGTAAGCTTCTTACATGACTTGTTCATCCTCCCAGGTAGACTCTTCCAGGCTAAAGTGCTTCCATTGCACCTTAACCTGGGGGATTACTCGTCTCTGCAATATTGTTTCTCTCTGATCGAGAATACGCAGGGGTTCAACAATGAACTCCTCGTTTGGTTCAACCCGCATTCAATACATTCACATCGGATGGATAATGGTAAGAATACAAAATATCTAAAAGAGGAACTTAAATTCATTTAATTGCTCTACCTGAGCGTCTTGCCGATGAATTATATGGCTAGGATCATGTATATATTTTTTTAGCAAGGAGACATGAAATACATTATGAACATGAATATGTCCAGGTAAAGATAGCTAATACGCTGCCAAACCGATTCCTTCAATGATTTGGAAAGGTCCGCAAAACCGTGGGGCCAGTTTGGAACAACCACTCCATCTTAGGGTACTTCTTTTGGGTTTTACCCTTAAATAAACATGATCTCCCACCTGGAACTCCTGATAAGATTTTTTCAGTCAACATAACTCTTCTATCGGTTTTGCACGGTCTTCAAATTAGACTGTACTTTCTTCAATGTAGTCTCCATATCTTTTAGCATATCTGGTCCCAACATAAATGTATCCTCTGAGCTATTCCAGTTGACTGGGATTCGACACTTTCTTCCATAAAATACCTCAAACAGACTCATTTTCAATGATGCATGATAAGCATTATTGTATGTAAAATCCATCAGATGTATGTATTCCTCCCATTTTGTGGGCTGATGCATTACATAAATTCTAATTATATCCTCCAGAACTTGATTTATGCACTCATTCTGTCCATCTGTTTGCTGATAGTAAGCAGTACAAACTATACATGAGTGCCTAGGCCAGTGAATAATGCTTTACAAAATGCGGAGGTGAACTTTACATCACGGTATGAGATAACCACTTTAGGAATCCCATGCAACCTGAAAATTTCTCTCATAAAAATGTCAGCTATTTGCACAACCTTGTAAGTTGACTGAACTAGAATAAAATGAGCAGCCTTGCTCAGTTTATCCACCATTACCATTATAGAGTCATCATGTATCTTTGATTTTGGCAGTGTAGTGATAAAATCTAAAGTTACAATTTCCCATTTCCACTTAGGAATGGATAAAGGGTGAAGCAAACCAGATGGATGTTGGTGCTCAACTTTCACCTACTGACATTCTAAACATTGTGTTAGGTATTGGGTTGTTTCAGATTTCATACCCGGCCAAAAATAATATTTTCTTATTGCTGTAATTAATTTTTGATAACCTAGGTGTGCAACATATGGTTTTCTGTGATATTCATCAAAAATAAATCTTTTTACAGTTTGTTAATTTGGTATATAAATGTGGTTTTTATACAACAACATTTCTTCACTGTTGACATCATATCCTAGATTTCTTTCATAACTACTGCCCTATTTTTCTTGCTGCCATAAAAATTGATATTCTGGGTCCTTCAGGGCAACCTCTTTTATTTGTCTTGAGAAATCAAATTTAATTTTGCTAGAAAAAAATTCATAAATGAAATTTAATTTTTGACTTAAGGCATGAGCAACCCGGTTTTCTTTACCTTTCAAATGCTTAATTTCGAAATCGAATCTCTTTAGGAACATGGTCCACAATGCCTAATGAGCATTCAACTTTGGTTGATGGAAAAAGTTTGTAAGACTACTATGATTTGTCATAAGAATAAAAATTCCCCCCAATAGATAGTGTCACCACATTTTCAACGCTTGAATTATTGCGGTGAGTTCTATATCATAAGATGAATAAAGGTGTTCATGATCCTTTAATTTTTGTGACTAATATGACACTACATAGTCTTCTTGCATGATAATGCCCCAGATTTCTATTTGGCAAGCATCGGTACACACCAAAAATTCCTTGCTAGAGTCACCTATTCAAAGGACTGGTGCGGTAGTTAACAGGTGTCTTAACTGGTTGAAACTTTGTTGGCACTCCTCAGTCCAATTAAAATATTTTCCCTTCCTCTGCAATGAGGTCAAGGGGTAGGCTACCTTTGAAAATCCTTTTATAAACCGGTGATAGTATCCAACCAACCCTAGAAAGGCTCATATGTCTATGACATTTTTGGGGGTGGGCCATTCTGTGATGGATTTAATTTTCTCTGGGTCCACCACTATGCCATCTTGAGTGATAATGTTTCCTAGGTATTGTATCTCTTATTTGACAAAATCACATTTACTGAATTTTGCATACAATTGGTATTCCCTTAGGACATGTAACACAATCCACAGATGCTGGTGATGTTCTTCTAGATTTTTTGAGTAAATTAATATATTATCAATAAATATTAATACAAATTTATCTAGGTATGGATGGAATATTCCATTCATCAGACTCATGAATGTTGTAGGGGCATTTGTTTGTCCAAAAAGTACAACCACAAATTCATAGTGCCCATAACAGGTACTAAAATCAGTCTTGCCTATATCTTCTTCTTTTATTCAAATTTGATGATACCTTGATCTTAGATCAATCTTCAAAAACATCTTAGCACCTTTGACCTAATCAAATAGTTCATCAATTCTAGGTAACATATATTTATTTTTAATGGTTAATTTATTTAATTGAGAATAATCAATGCACAATCTCAAGGTGCCATCTTTTTTTCTTACAAACAACACTGGTGCTCCCCAGGGTGACACACTGGGGCTTATGTAATTCTTATCCAACAGTTCTTGGAGTTGTATTTTCAATTCTATAAGTTCAGGAACACTCATCCTATAAGGAGCCTTTGAAAATGGGGTTGCTTCGGGCATTAATTCTATGGTGAAATCAATATATCTTTTAGATGGCAACCCCGATATTTCCTCAGGAAACACATCTATGAACTCTTGAATTATTGGAAAATTATTCAACTTACGGTCTATCTTATTAGTTTTATGTAATCCACTTGTACTACATAGATACAACAACCTTTTCTCAAACACTTCCCTAGATGGGAAGCATTTATGGGTATTAACTGCTCTAGCCTCTTAATAACCTGAAGTTCTCTTCTAATACCTTAATCATCCAAAAATTTGACAGTCTTTTCCTTACAATTTACTAAAGATCAATGAGATTCCATCCAGTCCATTCCTATTAAAATGTCATATGAACCTAAAGGTAAAATATTTAAATTCACCTTAATGATTTGATTTGTTATTTCAACGGAACAATCCTCCACCTTAACTCCCACCCGTCGCTTGTCTCCTGTGGCGAGTTGAAATAACCAGGGATTTTTAAATTTCTTAGTTTGTAGCTAACATAAATCTACTACTCTAGGATTTATGTAACTTAGACTGGCACCATGATCTATCAAAATCGAAACGACATGTTTAAACATTTTACCTTCCATTTCAATCATGTCGGGTTGATAATTTGTTTGCCTGTCTTCCAATACTGCATTAAACTTAGGTATTTCCCTTGCTATATCACCCATTGTTGATGCATCCTACATGTTCACTATTGGCTCCAACATCACACAATGTGGAATTTTTTTAATAATGAGGTTCTCCACAACTCCAACACCGTAGTGGTGGCCTTTGTCTTAGCTCGCCTTCGACTTTGCTGGATGGATTCACTGACCTGTTTTCATTTGTGAATTGATTTTTCTACTGATCTCTTTCATTGGGTTTACCTTGTTGTCCTTTGACATTATTTTAGAGGTTACCTGTTTGATTACTTCTATTATTCAGTGCGGCCCTCTACCCTTT
>APFE031083283.1:153761-164178 GCA_000404065.3 Pinus taeda | reverse complement strand
AGGTTTTGTCATTTGAATCATCAAAGAATTTTTCATTTGTGTAATGTAAAGGAGGTTTCCCCTCCGAAGAGGCTTATTTATAAGGCATTGATCTAACTTTTCTATCTTCTTGTGAGCTGGTTTAATAACAACAGCAATGGGACAACAATTCTACATGGTGCTGCAATGATACAGCAATGGGACAGCAAAGGCAACTTGGTGCAGTATGGTGTAGCATATGGTACAACAATGGGACAATAATGGTCAATGACATATAGTGTACAATGGGACAACCATGGTACAATGCTACAACATGGGACAACTAGTATTTAGTGCAACAAATTCATGGTGTTGTTATGGTATGGAAAAGCACAGTGGGACAACCATGACATTGTGCAACAGTGGCACAATGTTACAACCATGACATGGTGCAGTAGTGGCACAATGGGACAATCATGACATAAGTTCAGCAGTGGCACAACGAGACAGCCATGACATTGTGTAGTAGTGGCACAATGGGACAACAGGAATGTGTAGCATGGTGTAGCACGATGAGGTGCAGCATGATGACGAGATGCAGCACAATGATAGGTGAAGGAGTCACCTTGGAGAATCAGTTGAATCAAAATGTCTTCTAATCTCATGTATCATCTTGTTAGAGACGATATATGCTCTTATCTAGATAAGTCAAAGTGTTGACCTTTGTTGTAAATGTACTATCTCTCTCTCTCTACTAAACTATTGAAGAACATATAAGAAGAATTGATCAAGGGTTTCCCCACATTGGGTTTTGTCCCTGGCTAGCACCATATCTTGTGTCTTCTTGTCTTGGCTTTGTCTTCTGCGATTTATGTTTATGTTCTATTTGCAGTTTAATTTAAAGTTGATGTGATTGCTAATCTAAAAAATATATTGAGCTAACCATGAAAATTGAAATACATTTCTTAGCATAGAACATACCTAAACTTAACATGGTATCAGAGTTGAGGTGAAGAAAAAGCCCAAGCAAGAGTGAAAGAGAGATCACTGAAGACAGTTGGGAAAGGAGAAAAGGTTCAATGGATTCCTCATCCCTCATCAAATTCACCAAGGGTAAAGTCGAAGCAGAGTATATCATTAGAATGGCGCAGCGGAAGATTCTGATGGCCTACCTACAGATCACTTCAATGGGAAGTCTGGATCTCAGGGTGAAAGGAAAGGAAAATGACTTGCTTACAATAAGTTCGGCCATTATGCAAAGGAGTGTCCAAATGGTAGGGACACATCTATTGATGAAGATAACAATCATTCCAATGACATCTTCAATGATTGAAGGAATGACAGATAATGCAGGTCATCAAGGAAACAACCAACTCTTCAAGGAAAGGAAGGAACCCAAGGTATGAAGAATCAAATGTTGTTTCTAATAAGATAAAGAAGCGTTATCTTGTATTGGACCTCTCCTTTAGATTCTGTCAAAATTTTGATTATTGATTATAGTGCTTCAAGGCACTTCGTCGGATAGAAGTGTGCTCTCTCAAATTTGGTAAGAAACAATCGTGGGATTATACTTGGAGCTGATGCCACCTATCCTAGGTGTAGGAAATGTTACCCCTCAATTGACTAAGGGTAACTCGATTCATTTACAGAATCTCTTTTATGTACCTGATCACAAGAAGAACTTGGTGTCTATTTCAGTAATGGAAGTCAAAGGTTTCAAGGTGGCATTCATCGATGGAAAGGTACGCGTTTGAAAATAGAATTTTCAAAGATGCTTTTACTCATGGTTTTAGGGTTGGAAATTTGTACCAAGTTACAGGATGGTCCATTGGAGACCATGTCAGTTGACACATCTCATCTATAGCACCAGAGGTCTACTCATTGTGGGGCCCTACCCGATGTGAGTCAGATGGTGACTGGGATGCCTAAATTCAAAAGGAGCATGAGGGTACATGTGTAAGATGTACCAAAGGAAAATCTTACAAAGGGACCATTCCCCTCATGTAGCAGGTTCACAGGCTTGGAACAACCCGAGGGGTTTGAGATTCATCTGGAATCTCATGTATGTAGGTGGAATGTTGGGCATCAAATCCCCCCACAACATGTTTTGGCGCTCAAAGCCCAAGTTTTTGGTCAAATGTATTGTGAGACTCTGCGAATTGCGTGGAGCACAAAGTGTATGATTGAGTCAGAGGATTGTCCACCCTAAGTAATGTAATATAATATAATGTAATGTCGGCCTACCCATGGTCCGCAGACCATGTGAATGTATAAATAGAGCAAAGCTCTAAGTGTAAAGGCAGTCATGGAGAAAAATAAATCAAGGGAATAATGGAGTTTTGATGAAAGATTGGTTATGTAAAGTGCGTAAGGGTGTTTTGGGTCATAGAGTAGGAAAAGGCTCTACAACTGAGTGCGCAGAGGCCTAGTAGTGTTTGCAACTGAGTGTGCAGACCCTTGCAGCTGAGTGGGTAGGGTGGAGTCGAGTCTGTAACCAACACAAAGATATAATAAAGATAAGTTTGATTCCAATTTCCGTGTATCTGTTCTTGTATTATTTCTTATGCTTTTATACTATTTTGCTTATCGCACGCATTTATATGAATACTGTAAATTGTTAAGTATAATTGGGCTCACACAGAGAAGTTAATTAATTGAATAATATCTGTTAAGGGTAAGGAATTTGGGTAATAGCACGATCAGGGTTGCGTGATGGCAGCTTCGTACGCTGCGAGGGACAGAGAGCTGCGCGTAGAAACGTGTGTGCAGGGACGAATCGCAGACTGCCATAAAACCATCAGACACCTCTAAGGTGCGGAAACTTGGTTCTAGCACCCTCCCATACTACTTTGGGCAAGATCTCAGTCTGTGTACCATGGACTGTTTCTGAAAGGGCCAACAGTACCGGGATTTGTTTAGTCAAATCATCTCCGAACCTAGGTCAGGCCCCTACAAGCCAACAAATGGTTTCGTTGCCGGGACTAGGATATGCATAGGGGATGTCTGATGTCGTGGCACTGGAATCCAATGAAAAATGAAATTGAAGAGTGGTTGGACAAGGAGATTCAAGAGTTTGCAACACAGGAAAATAGGAATCCGCAACTATCTAAAGAGTAGTGGTTGAGCGCTACTTATCTACAGAGATCCACGAGATTTTATTTGCTTCCTTTCCTTCTGAGCTATATGAGTGAATTGCAAATTTAGCAGACAGTCAAGGAAGGTGTAGGCTCAAGAAGTTGATCACATGGACCCCAGAATTGGTGCGCAGATTAGAAGCCTCAGAGGATAAGATTACACGCACTGTGGACCATTGGCTCGATCGAATTATAGGAGGGTTCATCACTGAGTTCATGGTAGACACGACTGTCAGCTATAGTGAGGTGGAACGATGCTTCCTCAAAGGACCGCGAGGTAAGTATATCAAGTCTTTGAACACTTGGATTAATATGCTATTGTGTGAAAGCAGGTTATGCGGATAAATTAATGTTTGGAGCTACGCAGAGTGGAAAGATCTATAGAAACGAAGGTAGCACAGGGATAGAAATATCCCCTTGATTTCACCACAAAGAGAAAGTGAGGAAGAGCTCACGAAAGTTTCACCAAGAAGCGCGGTCAGTCTGCTAAGACAGTGGATCCCGCGGTTACCATCTTCACCTACACTACCACCAATCTCACCGTTTTCACCACCATCTCCGCCCACCCGACCTCTACAACCCTCACAGTTTAGTATGGCGAGCTCGATCAAACTCCCGGTATTCAGAGGAGAAGGAAATGAAGACTTGGACTAGTTTTGGTTCGTCGTAAGGGCAGTATGGGAAGCACAAGGCGTTGTGGATGACAATATAAAGAAGGAAACTTTGTAAGAGCATTACAGGATCACACACTAACGTGGTACATTAAGCACTCTAATGATCATCCAAATGCAGGAGTCACATAAATTCAGGTAGCGCTAAACAGGGAATTTAGCAGGCCAAATTTGGAGACACAATCAATTATTGGATTTAAAGAGATCGTGATGCTCTCGGGCAAGGCCCCGTGGGATCTAGATCAAAGATTTAAGAGCATCATTCGTGAAGCCAACATGATGTTGATGGATGTGAAACACCGCGCATGGTTTGTAGCGTCACTATCACCGCATTTAAGGACAAGGTTGTCACAACAAAATATCTCCACGTATGCTGAAGCTTTGGAGATGACAATGAGATTGCATGAGACCCCTATACAAGATCCTGCTCTAGGAATCCAACAAATCCATGCGCAACTACAAAATTTGTGTCTAGAAATGTGGAGCTTGAAACAGGATAGGACACCTCGGCTAGAGGTGCACGAGGAAGTATGGTGCATAAAATGTAAAGGTCAGGGGCATGATAAGGACCATTGTCCAGTTTTTGCAAACTACCTAGCAGCAGGAGGGCCAATGCCAATAAGACGAGAGGTGCAAGCAAGGCTTAGCGTGGTGACTACATTATGGTGTGTGATCTGTCAGACAGGAGGGAAACACAATACAGACAATTGTCACCTATTGCAAAAGTATACATAGATGTCCCAATAGTTGTTTTGTAATTTTTGCAGGTCGGTAGGCCATGATGAGTGCACTTGCAGAAGCTACAAACTAATGATGGATCGGACTCCTGCCTACAGAATGTAGATCGAAGTGTGAGCCCTCGATCCGAATGTAGGGATGGCACGCGGTAGATTTCAGGGGTACAAACAAGGACGCGGAGGAATGGGACCAGGAAGGGCTCGTGAACAACTAATTTGTTACAATTGTGGAGGGCTAGGGCACTACACCCGCAATTGTATCAATCCAACCAGAACATCGTGTTTGTATTGTACCTAGTTTGACCATGAGACAAAACACTGCCTTACATTGATAACAAAGCTATGCAAAAAGGGGGTGCTCCAGCCTCCCTTGACTCAGAATTTACAAATGATGAGGTCTGAACCGCACGAAGAGGACCCTAATGTAAACATGATGCTTAGAAGTGGTATCATCACAGGAGATGACAAGGGTAAGAAGCCTGAAGAGAGTGTGTGGGTTTGCAAGGCTCCTGCAAAGGAACCTAAGTTTGATTTAGCATGCATGAAGGAGACATTCATGGATGCTAAGAAGAGCTTCACAGAGGCCTCCACTTCAAGTAGTAAGGATCAACCAGAATCAGGGATGGATCTTTCAATGCTCACTACTTTTCTGGAGACATGCATGAAATTGTTGCGTGACAGTAGGGCAATGAAAGGACTATAGGAGCTTATCACTAGGTGCGTGGGGTTAGGAGAACCGTGCATGGTATGGAAAGTTGGAAAACACACATTGCACATAGGAAGGGAAATGAGATTTACTGCACAAATCAGAGAATATGAAATGGATCAGGTAATTTTGGATTTAGGATCAGACGCGAATGTATTGCCAAAACAGACATGGGAACGCATGGGCAGGCCCGCGTTGCAGTGGTCTCCTATTCAATTACACATGGCTAATCAACTAAAGATCATACCGATGGGGAGACTCCAAGGGATAATAGTGGATATTGAAGGTGCGAGCGCATTGGCAGATTTTGAAGTGATAGAGATTGTCGATGATATCAATCCCTATCCCGCGCTACTGGGCATAGACTAGGCCACGGACATGAACAAAATCATAAACTTGAAAAAGTTCAAAATGATTTTTGAGAAAAAGGCACTACGCGTCGTAGTACCACTAGACCCTACCAAAGGAGTGCGATACACTGAACCGGTGCACGATGAGGATAGTGATAACGGTCTCGATTTAATCTACCACATAACTACGCGAGAATAGGATTGGGTGGATCCAACTGCATACGGTAGGATTTCGTGGGAGCGCAAAAGCTCCTGCACTTCAGATTCGGATGAAAAAATAGAATGATGGTAGAATCGACTGCATGAAGTAACAACACTCAACTGCAATACGATGATGAGAACACTACGTTGCGTGACAACAAAGGTATGTGATTTTCCAATGTACGATGGGTTGACCACGGTGGAGGATTTTCTGAACAAATTTGAAAGCGCAGTACCGGAACAGTAGCGGTTTAATGCATTGAAATGGGCACTGTGCACTACACCCGCAAGATGGTGGGGTATGCATCAAGGAGGTTTTTAGAATTGGCACGAATGCAAAATGATGATGTGCCTACAATTTGTTAAACCCCTGTTAGTGACGAGATCCAGTTGCGAGGGACGAGACACCTTGCATGCCCACCTTTCCTGATGGGTTCAAACCTCTAACATACAGCTTGCCCCAGTACACATCAGTCTTAGAATTGGGAATCGGAACAAGACACAATGGCAGGAAGGGTGAAGCATGATACCGATTATCCATGGAAAAGCGTTTGACAAGGTGTGTGAAGTACTGAACAAATTTCACCAGGTACAACGTACCAACTGGGACCTACGCATTCCAGTAGTCCAATGGGCCTATAGGACAATGTGCAAAACCCTGACAACGAAATCAATGCCAAGGTTGTGGAATGGAGAAGGGACTGTAATCCATGAAGAACCTGCAAAGATGAACCCACATAGAATAGTCCCTGCAAGTGTGACACTACATGAAGACCAAAATAAAGAAATCACACAGCTACGCGATGTAGAACATGTAAGACTTCTGGAAGCCATTTGGCAAGGGAACTATAGACTTTGTGAACTTGAAAAGGATCAGGTATGGCTAAGGGAGAAGAGTATATTGATGGATGTATAGGTCAGAAGGTTGGAAGCCGAAATAAAGGAATTTTTTCTCATTGAAAATCCAAGGTATGGCAGGGTACGCACACCCATAGTGTTAAGTGGGAGGACTATCGTCGAGAATTAATTAGTTTGCCATCATGGCTTGGACCATATATTACACAACGCAGTAATCAGGAAAGTGCGCTACCACGAGTAGAGCACGTGGTGAGAACAACGGAGGATTTTTCGCGGACTATCCTGAGGGGTGAAATGGAGCTCTGCACGGGTGGTGCGACCACCTGACTAGTTTTCGAAATAACAGTCTCACCGCTCTAGGCAGTTGAAAGAGAGCGTGGGATTACCAAACAACCTGCTTAGGAACTGCGCGATAACGGAGGAGTGCGCAGAGTCAGTATGTCACAAGGTTCGTGCCCACGCACAGGGAGGTGCATTGCCGCGTAGGTGGGCTGGGAAGTGACTGTTGGTGTCACTGTTCATGACGAGATGTCCGATTAAAGGAAAAATGGAGCTGCCAGTGGGAAATTAAGACAGCAGTTATGGTCCAGATTTTGGCAAATCTGCCGCCAAGGAAGCATTGATGGTCTGGATTTAGGGGGAACAGTCACATCTAAATTCAAAAAGAACTATAAAACTCCAAGGGCTAGCCACAAAACAACACTTAGTCATTTATGATTTAAATGGTTGCAGAGTGTTGAGAACCGAGCGATATTAGAGCCTTTAAGTTTGCAAAAGATTATATCAGTAGAGACAAGATGACAGCTACTAGGTCAGGTGTGGGCTTTGTAGAAGAAACCACTGGCGAGGCCGCACAGCCCCATATAATACACAATGAACCTGAAGATGTTGGGATTGTGCTAGAAATCCCAAAATCGCCTTGGACACCAAGGCCGAAGAAAGACAAATAGACAATGGGACTAGTCTGAATGTCCCCAAGGAAGCCGTGGTTCGGCAAAATGTCCATGGTAGAAAAGGGCAAGGCCGTCCATGTTGACTCCAAGGAGGAGGAGGAGGAATTACAGGACCTAATTGATGAAATAGAGAAAGGAGAAAATGTGGAGGAGGACGTCCCGCCAATGAGTTTTGCAGCAAAGTTACCTGTGTATGTCCCTCCGTGAAAAGGGAAAGCTAGGGTACCAAAGGACCTGGAGGCCACAAAGAGTGTGCTCCAGACCCGTCTCCTCCCTGATGGAATTATCTTTGAAGGTCTGCTCCTAGGCCATGTGCCTACCCTTAAATTTGAAGATTGGGACCTCGTGGACAGCGATAAATTCCGCACTTAAAGACGGAGAGCCTGATCAAACATAATTTAGAAGGGCCAATAATCATGTTGGAGCTATGAAAATGGTTGTGCAGTGTGGAGAAGGTCGGTTACTTCATCTGCGTTGGATACCCCATTTTCACTGCGCCCCCATCGCCATTTTCCTCACCAGGCAGCTGCTTTTCTTGGTGCATGATGGGTATTTATGGCTGGGGAAGCCTATTCCCATCATGGTCGACCTCATGCATAGAATTTCTAGGCTTCCTTGTAAGGGAAAGACCCCATGATGATAGCAGGAAAAAGTAGCGACTTGGCTCTTGCGGAAGCCATGAAGACCAAGTATAAGTTGGAAAAGAAGAATCAGGGTTATGCAATTTCCAGTATCAAAGATAAAGGGGTGTGCATAGCTACACAGCTCTTGGCTGGAAAGTTGATGAGGAAATGTCGCACCGATGAAGTACCAGTGTTGGTGGTTGCGTTGGCCGAATAGTGCACGGAGGGGGTCCAGTTCGATTGGGTTGCGTTCCTCTGCGAGGAATTTTTGATCAATTGCAGGGAGGCCCAAGAGCAAGGTAAGACCTTCCACTACCCGTGGTTGCTCTTATCTATTTTGTTGGTAGCGGGAGAACTGCCAGAGGACAGTCAGTTCCTGAGTATTGAGCGAGACTTGCCTGAGGCTGCGAAGTATGCTTCGCTCTATGCCACCAAGGATGCGAAAAGGATTCGTGAGACCAAGGTTTTCTGGGTGCTCATGGAGGTGAGCATCCGGATGTGGATAAATAGGAGGCCATGTTTGTCATCCACAGTGCACACCAGTCTGTAGAGCTTTGTAGACTTCAAAGCAGACATGCACAACATTTACATTTAGGTGTGAAAGGATCTGGCACAGCAGTGGGAAAAGCTCCCATTCATCACCACTGATGACGTAATCTTTGCGGTATTAGAGACATGGCCTTTGGAGTGGCATGCCCCAGATTTGGCAGAAAGGGAAAAGGCAGCAGCTCTGCAAAGAAAGGAGGACGCCAAGCTGTGCATCACGCAACTAGATGAGAAAAGGCGTAATGAAAAAGTGGTAGCCGAGGCAGCCGCAAAGTAGAAGAAGGCTAACGAAGCAACAGTAGCAGCGCAGAGAGCAGAAACTAGAATAGTGCAGACAACAAAGCCCACAACAGCATCGACAAAGGAGGGCTACAAAGGGTCTACAGGGCAGGAGGTAGAGGACATAGACCTGGCAGAAGAGCACGCAGACCTAGGAACCACACCGACTCAACTAAAATGGTCACGAGTCTCTGAAAGATCAAGTCCAAGGAAAAGGTAAAGGCGTCGAAGCTGGCCATAGACCCGATCACCTTGACTGAAGGTGACCTCTACGACATCGTCGAAATGGTTCGCGATGTCACCAAGGAAGCACTCCAAGAAGTGATGATGGAGCAGCAGACTATGTTGGGGATGTTAAGGGTGCAGTTGTAGGAACTATAGGTGTGGCCCCCACAGGAAGGAACCATGGCCACTTACATCGCAGCAGGCACATCAGTAGCATAAAAAATGCTACGCGCAAGGATGGCCAACACTGTAGTGCTACCAGAAGGCGTGCTAGTAGTAGAAAATGAGATCGATAAAGCTACGGTGAGCAGGATCACGGGGCTAGGCCTAAATTTGGCTACCCTTCCACATGAAACAATATACCAGTTGTAGGATGGCATAACAGCAGAGCTTCGCGCCAGGGAAGGTCACGTGCTATAGGTACTTAGTGAGTAGAAGATAAACATCAAACATCTCAGCCTACAACACGATGAACTGGTCACGCAGAATCAGGGGCTGGAACAGGTGGTAGACGACGCTTGCAAAAGTATCCCAGAACTGGTCATCCTGGAAAATCTACCAGTAGCAGAGCGGATCCACAGATTGGCGACTGGAGTCCGTGAGGCTAGAGCAGAAATGACCAAGGTTCAACTGCAGCTAAATCTGCAAATCGCCAAGCTACGGGTGAAGGCACAACCTTCCATGCCCTCACCTTCCACGCCCTCAGAAGTTATATTGTAGTGCACGAGCACTATCCAAACCAGGCTGGAGGAAATTGGATGGGTGGTACAAGACTGTACCGGTATGTTGAATCACACCTTTGACATCCTCAAATCCTTGCAAGAGGATCCCAACATACAGCGCTTGGAAACAGAGGCGCGCGAACTATAGGCACAGTATGACAGTGTCCGAGGGACTACGCAGACAGTCGTCCTCACTCAATAGCTCGCAAAGATGTAGCAAGCAAGGGCACTAAAAGAGCAGGTGGATGCCGTGAGATAGAAAGAAGTAGTTTTTAAAGTGTGCATCCAACCATGGATTAGTGAGGCCTTCACCATCACGGCGAATATCGAAGGCAAGCTCGCTCAGATATAGGGGGTGTATGTGTTATGAAACCAGCTCAAAAAAGATAGAAAAGATAGATCAACGCCTTAGAATTCAGCCTCTTCGAGGGGGCAACCTCCTTTACATTACATA
>APFE031083283.1:66292-148701 GCA_000404065.3 Pinus taeda | reverse complement strand
TCTTCGAGGGGGCAACCTCCTTTACATTACATAAATGAACAATTCTTGGATGATACAAATGAAAAGACCTCCTTTCTATATATAGGAGTCTAAGGGGACATAACATAATCAGAGCCGACATAACAATAATAATGTAAGGGCACAATAATAACAATAGTGGGTTTCTATGGGGCACAATAGTAACAATATGGGCACTACATGGGTACATCGATATAATAAGGGGGTTGTACTAATAACAATAAGGGGTTACACTAGTAGTATAGGGGCCTAACAGTATGCGTTAAGGCAGGGAGTTGAACCTGATAAAATAACATCAGAGGAACGCATGTAGAAGGTCCAACAAATAGTAGAGTAGTGCGCAGCGGACCTCCGAGCAGTGCGGGACCTGCTAGAAGGACTTCACGCCAGGATTGCCGCATCGACAAAGTGACTCGAGGGTGAGTCACAATGTTTGTGTTGGGGGCCTGTTGGGCATCAAATCCCCCCATAGCATGTTTTGGGGCTCAAAGCTCGAGTTTTTGGTCAAATGTATTGTAAGACTCCGCGAATTGCACGAAGTGCGGAGTGTATGATTGAGTCATAGGGTTGTCCACCCTAAGTAATGTAATATAATATAATGTAATGTCAGCCTGACCATGGTCCGTGGACCATGGGAATGTATAGATAGAGTGAAGCTCTAAGTGTAAAGGCAGTCATGGAGAAAAATAAATAAAGGGAATAATGGATTTTTGATGAAAGATTGAGTCTGTAAAGTGCATAATGGTGTTTTGTGTTGTAAAGTAGGAAAAGGCTCTGCAGTTGAGTGTGCAGAGGCCTAGTAGAGTCTGTAGCTGAGTGCATCTACTCTTGCAGCTGAGTGCACAGGGCGAAGTCAAGTCTGTAACCAGCACGAAGATATAATAAAGAGAAGTTTGATTCCAATTGTCATGTATCTGTTCTTATATTACTTCTTATGCTTTTATATTATTTTGCTTACCACACACATTTATATGAATATTGTAAACTGTTAAGTATAATTTGGCTCACATGGAGAAGTTAAGTAATTGAATAATATATGTTTATGGGTAAAGAATTTGGGTAATAGCACGATTAGGGATACGTGAAGGCAGCCTTGTAGGCTGCGAGGGACAGAGAGCTGCACGTAGTGATGTGCATGCAGGGACGAACCATAGACTGCCATAAAACCATCAGACATCTCTAGGGTGTGGAAACCTAGTTCCAGCACCCTCCCATACTACTTTAGGTGAGACCTCAGCCCGTGCACTGCAGACTTTTGCCGAAAGAGCCAGTAGTACCGGGATTTGTTGGGCTAAATCATCTCCGAACCTGGGTCAGGTCCCTAAAAGCCATCATGGAAGAAAGCCCTCTATGGCTTGAAGAAAATCACCCCGGGTTTGATATGAGAGGATTTATAGTTGTCAAATGAAGCTGAGATTCACTAAGAGTGAAGTCGATCCAAACCATTGTTTGAATATTGTAGATGATAGACCTCTCATACTGTCACCTTCTAAGAATGACCTATCTCTGATAGGTGCAAACCCTCTCACTTGTAGAAGTAAGAGGGAGTTGGATTCCGAATGTGGAATGGGAACTGCAATCCTGTGACTACCTCGAGGATCTTAACTTTCAAAATTTATATGGTGATGATGCCAAACCAGATTTGGGAAATGACTTTGAGTTTCATAAACTCATTTGCATGATGTTCTTGTGAACTTTTGTCTGTATATATGTTTTGCAGTTAGCGTGGTGAGCTCATATTTGTTTGAGCCTCACTAGATTGGTGCCAAGAATCTTTTGAGATATCTTTGAGGCACAATCTCTCATGGATTGAGATACACTACCAGAAATATGAAGCTGCATGATTATTCGAATATTGACTTGGTAGGTAGTGTGGAGGATCACTAGATAACTTCTCAGTGTTGGTTCTCCTTGGATTTTGCTTCGATATCATGGATGAGCAAGAAGAAGAAGTCGGTTGCTATAAGAACCGCCAAGACCAAATACATAGCTGCGAGTATGATCTCATGTGAAGCTTCTTGGTTGTGGACGCTCCTTAGTGAGTTGTTTGTACACATGATGAATACCATTGTGATCCTCTGTGACAACCAGGGGGGGATTCAATTGTTGAGGAATCCCGTATTCGATGATTGCTCCAGTAGATAGACACCAGATACCACCTTATCTGGGATATGGTAAATCGATGAGTGAGGAGGCTCCATCGCATTGAGACTAATGTACAAGTCACAGACATTTTGTCAAAGCCTCAGGGAAAGGTCAAATCTGTGACTTTTCCGAATGACTTGGAGTCGTTGAGAGAACTTCGTATAAGGGTCTTTCATGTTGCATGCATTGAGCTCTGGGATATCTAGGGGGCTTGGTGAATTTATTGGAGCAACACACGACCATAGGGTGTCTCACCTTCCCCTAATGGTGCGTTGTGTACAGGCTGAATAGCTCAGCCTTCCCCTGTGATACCCCGAGGTGACTTTGGGATAGGATGATTCATTCTCCTATGAGCTAGGATGATTAGTTCTCTTGTGGGACAAGATGATTAGTTCTCTTGTCGAGGCATCCTACCCATGCAGTCTGGGACTCATGAGAAGTACCTCTCATCTGATCAATGAGCAGGGAAATGGGGTTAGGGACCATAGTAGTACTATCGATGCATGCATCATTGCATCTATCATACTCCCTATGCTAGGATGAACTCCAACTGATCTGGGATTAGTATGAGTGGTTTGAGACACTCTCTTGTGATATTTATCTAGGATCAATAAAACTGACTTCGGGTCAGTAAGAGTGATATGACACACTCCCTTCAGATGAAACTGACTTTGGTTCAGTATAGAATGGTATGATACATTCTCGATCAATTATCCTTCTTCATGGTTCAGTAGAGCAGAGCTGACAGAGCTCAGCAGAGTAGAGCAAAGCTCAGTAGAGCAGAGAAAAGCTAAACAAACCAGAGCATAGCAGTGCAAGGCACTGATGGCAGAGATAGTATAGTCAGACTTATGGATCAGCGGACGGAGTTCTCCCTTGTTGAGAAAGGAATACCATTGTTTTCATGGAAGGAAGTTTGTCACACGTAAATACTGAGATAAAGAATCCACACCTTCAGCTATCCTTAACGCTGCTCTAAATAAGGATGCTCTATCTGCTGTTTAGATTGAATCACAGTCATGAATGATAAATCCAAGTCTTATGATGAATTTTGTAACATTATAGACAACATAGTATATGACAACAAGATGTATGGTGCAGCAGTATGCACATCAAGATGTTAGGACAACAAGCTGTATGGTGCAACAATGGTGCAGCAGTATGGATAGCAAGATGTATGGTGCAGCAGTGGGACACCAATGCTACGTGGTGATACAATGATACAACAATGGGACAACAAAGGAAACTTGGTGCAGTATGGTGCATCATATGGTAAAACAATGGGACAACAATGGTCAATGGCATATAGTGCACAATGGGATAGCAATGGTACAATGGTACAACATGGGACAACTAGTATTTAGTGCAGAAAATTCATGGTGTTTTTATGGTATGGCAAAGCATAGCGGGACAACCATGACACTGTGCAGTAGTGGCACAATGGGAAAACCATGACATGGTGCAGTAGTGGCACAATAGGACAGTCATGACATAAGTGCAGTAATGGCACAACGAGATAGCCATGACATTGCGCAACAGTGGCACAATGGGATAGCAAGAATGTGCAACATGATAATGAGATGCAACACAATGATAGGTGAAGGAGTCACCTTGGAGAATCAGTTGAAGCAGCATGTCTTCTGACCTCACGTATCATCTTGTTAGAGATGATATATGCTCTTATCTAGATAAGTCAAAGTATTGACCTCTGTTGTAAATGTACTATCTCTCTTTGTCTCTCTGCTGAACTATTGAAGAACATATAAGAAGAATTGATCAAGGGTTCCTCACATTAGGGTTTGTCCCCCGACCATATTGGAGTTAATGTGTGCACTAGTTAATGCTCCTCAAAGCACACAGATCATAGATTATTTGTCTGCTCAAAAGTTTCCCAAATCGTTGAACACCAAATATTTAGACCGTGACTTGAAATTTTAAATTTTCCCACAAAAATGTTTCAAAAGTCTCCATCCTAATATTTTTGTTAAATGTTCATTTGCCAACAGTTCTATTAATTAACGCTTTTATTTTATTAATACAAACCATATAATATAAACTCACGTTTTCATCCTATAAACTCACATTTGCATCAAATAAACTATTCACCTTAGAGGCACCGAGAGGTGGTTTTGTACCATGTGCATAGTTTATATTATTACTAAACCTTAAAAACCACTCGTAGGCCCTAGGATGATAATGGTGTTTCTTCTTAGATGATGTCCAAGACCCTAATAAAAGCCATCCTTGTTGGGAAAATCCTTACATTAACACCCATACAACATCTATATACCTATGGTTTATAATCATGGCAAATAGTGCTCCCCATCACCTAATTGTGCAAAAAGCCCTGACTAACCTAGATGCCATGTCAAACATGTCCTCAATATTAACATATATTCTACATTATCCATTAGATCATGGAGATAGAGGGTTCAAGGACTATCACTTGATGGTTGGGGACTATAGTCCATCAAGAGGTCAAATGCCGGGCTAACTGTATTAAAGACACCTCAAGGTCAACCAACACTAATGCAATGTATTATTTGTTGGTACATTGACCTATCAAAATGTCACAATATTGGGTAGTAGACATTAGTAAGTAGGACACTGGTCACCAACAAGAAACCATGATATTGATAGAGTAATGATGTGGTGAGTGGATGTGGACCCGGGGATACCGCATGTCAATTGTGTGGCAGTTGATTTGACAAGCTAACGTTTCATTATGATGTGGCACTAATGTGGGTCTAGATGACATGGAATACCAACGTGGCAAGTGATGTGGCATTTTGACATGGCAATGGAAGGTTGAATTGGCATCGTGGTGATGTCTAGGTGGTAACCATATAGAGACAACGTGGATGTTGGGCTTTTGGATGTTAAGATATTAGCTAATTAGTATCAATGGCACTCTTTAGCCTCTTCCCGAGGGCCCGGTGGCTTGATAGCTCGACCATTGGCCTTTCAAGATATCGGGTATTGAGACATTAGGGCTTCAATCTACAAGCTCATTTGTATGTTAGGTGTCGAGTATTGAGACAGTAAGTATGTATAGAGCATTAAGGAAAATCATGTGTTTTGTGTGAATTTAGGCAAGCTTAGAAGTTAGGTTGCAAATTGCTACAAGTGTCCTTATTTTTCTACAAGAAATAGTCTAATATGAAGGTGAATATGCTAAATGTCATATTGGATGGCAATGATGCTAAGGAGAAGTTGGAAAATTGAAAAGTGCACCTATCCAATGTATCAAAACAACTTGTGGTAGGGTTTGCCTAACAAAATGCAAGGTTGTAGTGTTTCTTGTAGTTGCAATATAGAGTAGAGTGTAAGAAACAATGAATAATACATAATGAACAAAAAATCAAAAATAGTAATTGAATTGAACTAAATTTAAAGTAAAAATCCTATATAACTAATGTAACAGTGCTACAACTATCATCAACAAATGTTAAGATAATCTGCGAGAAAAAATTGCTGATAAACTATCTAAATAAACATACATGAAAGTAATGTTCATAAATATTTTGTAGACATAAAAAAATGTGTGAACAAAAATGAAACAAGAGGGATATCGACCACCTAGGTTGGGCCTTAACACAAGGAAACTTAAAAACCTTAGAAGAAAGCTAAACTAAGAGCTGAAATCAAATATCACTTCGATTAACAAAAATGTTGTTTGTACATGACGAAGTTAAAAAAAAATGCTTGGACTCTAAACCTCTCGTATTATTCGCATGCTTTCCTATGATTTTCTTCTAATCCTATTATGCTACTCAAGCCTATTGTTTGTACAAGTGGATAGGAGGAAAACTCCTTGAGTGGAGGACTGCTTTCCCTCCAAAAAGCAATAAAAACCTAGATCTTGTTTTCTGGATCACCATGTAGCAGTAGTAAGGAGGCTTTACTATCCTTAGGAAGTCGTGTTGGATTTGTACGTGTTGTATTTCAGTGGCTTGGGAGCTTATACATGGACCATGAAAATTATCTTACACCTCTTTTGGGCCCTCAGGGACTATTTTTCATCCTTGAAAAATGTTCAAGGGCCTAAGAACCATCCCTTAGATGGTCTCCATGAGCACCACTGGGCCAACTATTCACCTTAGAGGCACTGGGAGGTGGCTTTGTACCATGTGCATAGTCTGTATTATTACTAACGCACCAAAAGCACTCGTAGGCCCTAGGATGACAATGGTGTTTCTCCTTAGATGATGTCCAAGGCCCCAAACAAAGCCATCCTTGTGGGGCAAAATTATCCTCACCTTAACACCCATACAACATCTATATACCTAATATGGTTTATAATGATGGCAAATAGTGCTCCCCATCACCTAATTTTACAAAAATCCCCAACTAACCTAGATGCCATGTCAAACATGTCCTCGATATTAGCATATCATCCTACATTATCCATTAGCTCATGGAGATAAAGGGTTTAAGGACTCTCACTTGATGGTTGGGGAATATAGTCCATTAAGAGGTCAAATTTCGGGCTAACTATATTAAGGACACCTCAAGGTCAACCAACACTAATGCAATGTATTAGTTGTTGGTACATCGACCTATAAAATGTCACAATATTAGGTAGTAGACATTAGTAAGTAGGAAACTAGCCACCAACAAGAAACCTTGATATTGGCAATGAGCACCACTAGGCCAGCTATTCACCTTAGAGGCACTGGGAGGTGGTTTCGTACCATGTGCATAGTCTATATTATTACTAGCCCATCAAAACCACTCATAGGCCCTAGGATGATAACGGTGTTTCTCCTTAGATGACGTCCAAGGCCCCAAACAAAGCCATCCTTGTGGGGCAAAATGATACTCACATTAACACCCATACACCATCTATATACCTATGGTTTATAGTGATGGAAAATAGTGTTCCCCATCACCTAATTTTGAAAAAATCCCCAACTAGCCTAGATGCCATGTCAAACATTTCCTCAATATTAGAATATCATCCTACATTATCCATTAGCTCATGGAGATAGAGGGATCAAGGAATCTCACTTGATGGTTGGAGACTATAGTCCATCGAGAGGTCAAATTTCGAGCTAACTGTATTAAGGACACCTGAAGGTCAACCAACACTAATGCAATGTATTAGCTGTTGGTACATCGACCTACCAAAATGTCACAATATTGGGTAGTAGACATTAGTAAGTAGAACACTAGCCACCAACATGAAACCTTGATATTGGTGATGAGCATCACTAGGACAACTATTCACCTTAGAGGCACTGGTAGGTGGTTTTGTACCATGTGCATAGTGTGTATTATTACTAACCCACAAAAACCACTCGTAGGCCCTAGGATGATAATGGTGTTTCTCCTTAGATGATGTCCAAGGCCCCAAACAAAGCCAATCCTTGTGGGGCAAAATAATCCTCACATTAACACCCATACGACATCTATATACCTAATATGGTTTATAATGATGGCAAATAGTGCTCCCCGTAACCTAATTGTGTAGAAAGCCCCAACTAACCTAGATACCATGTCAAACATGTCATCGATATTAGCATATCATCCTACATTATCCATTAGCTCATGGAGATAGAGGGTTCAAGGACTCTCACTTGATAGATGGCGACTATAGTCCCTCAAGAAGTCAAATTTCAGGCTAACTATATTAAGGACACCTCAAGGTCAACCAACACTAATGCAATGTATTAGTTGTTGGTACATTGACCTATCAAAATGTCACAATATTTGGTAGTAGACATTAGTAAGTAGGACACTAGCCACCAACAAGAAACCTTGATATTGGCGATGAGCACCACTAGTCCAACTATTCACCTTACGGGCACGGGAGGTGGTTTTGTACCACGTGCATAGTCTATATTATTACTAACCCACCAAAACCACTCATAGGCCCTAGGATGATAATGGTGTTTCTCCTTAGATGATGTCCAAGGCCCCAAAAAAAGGCATCCTTGTGGGGCAAAATTATCCTCACATTAACAACCATACAACATCTATATACCTATGGTTTATAATGATGAAAAATAGTGCTCCCCATCACCTAATTGTGCAAAAATCCCCAACTAACCTAGATGCCATGTCAAACATGTTATCAATATTAGCATATCATCCTACATTATCCATTAGCTCATGGAGATAGAGGGTTCAAGGACTCTCACTTGATGGATGGCGACTATAGTCCATCGAGAGGTCAAATTTCAGGCTAACTGTATTAAGGACACCTAGGGGTCAACCAACACTAATGCAATGTATTAGTTTTTGGTACATCGACCTATCAAAATGTCACAATATTGGGTAGTAGACATTAGTAAGTAGGACACTAGACACCAACTAGAAACCTTGATATTGGCAATGAGCACCACTAGGCCAATTATTCACCCTAGAGGCACAAGTAGGTGGTTTTGTACCATGTGCGTAGTGTGTACTATTACTAACCCACCAAAACCACTCGTAGGCCCTAGGATGATAATGGCGTTTATCCTTAGATGATGACCAAGGCCCCAAACAAACCATCCTTGTGGAGAAAAGTTATCCTCACATTAACACCCATACAACATCTTTATACCTATGGTTTATAATGATGGCAAATAGTGCTCCCCATCACCTAATTGTGCAAAAATGCCCAACTAACCTAGATGCCATGTTAAACATGTCGTTGATATTAGAATACCATCCTACATTATCCATTAGCTCATCGAGATAGATGGTTCAAGGACTCTCACTTGATGGTTGGGGACTATAATCCATCGAGAGGTCAAATTTCAGGCTAATTGTATTAAGAACACCTCAAGATCAACTAACAATAATGCAATGTATTAGTTGCTGGTACATCGACCTATAAAAATGTCACAATATTGGGTAGTAGACATTAGTGAGTAGGACACTAGCCACCAACAAGAAACCTTGATATTTGCAATGAGAACCACTAGTCCAACTATTCACCTTAGAGGAACTGGGAGATGGTTTTGTACCATGTGCATAGTGTGTATTATTACTAACCCACCAAAAACACTCGTAGGCCCTAGGATGATAATGGTGTTTCTCCTTAGATGATGTCTAAGACCCCAAACAAAGCCATCATTGTGGGGCAAAATTATCCTCACATTAACGCCCATACAACATCTATGTACCTAATATGGTTTATAATGATGGCAAATAGTGCTCCCCATCACCTAATTGTGCGAAAATCCCCAACTAACCTAGATGACATGTCAAACATGTCCTCAATATTAGCATATCATCCTACATTATCCATTAGCTCATGGAGATAGAGGGTTCGAGGACTCTCACTTGATGGTTGGGGACTATAGTCCATCGAGACGTCAAATTTCGAGCTAACTGTATTAAGGACATCTCAAGGTCAACTAACACTAATGCAATGTATTAGTTGTTGGTACATCGACCTATAAAAATGTCACAATATTGGGTAGTAGACATTAGTAAGTAGGACACTAGCCACCAACAAGAAACCTTGATATTGGCGATGAGCACCACTAGGCCAACTATTCACCTTAGAGGCACTGGGAGGTGGTTTTGTACCATGTGCATAGTCTATATTATCACTAATCCACCAAAACCACTCGTAGACCCTACGATGATAATGGTGTTTCTCCTTAGATGATGTCTAAGGCCCCAAACAAAGCCATCCTTGTGGGGCAACATTATCCTCACCTTAACACCCATACAACATCTATATAGCTATGGTTTATAATGATGGAAAATAGTGCTCCCCATCACCTAATTGTGCAAAAATCCCCAGCCAACCTAGATTCCATGTCAAACATGTCCTTGATATTAGCATATCATCCTACATTATCCATTAGCTCATGGAGATAGAGGGTTCAAGGACAATGAATTGATGGTTGGGGACTATAGTCCATCGAAATGTCAAATTTCGGGCTAACTGTATTAAGGACACCTCAAGGTCAACCAACACTAATGCAATGTATTAGTTGTTGGTACATCGACCTATCAAAATATCACAATATTGGGTAGTAGACATTAGTAAGTAGGACACTAACCATCAACAAGAAACCTTGATATTGGCGATGAGCACCACTAGGCCAACTATTCACCTTAAAGGCACTGGGAGGTAGTTTTGTACCATGTGCATAGTGTGTATTATTACTAACCCACCAAAACCACTCATAGGCCCTAGGATGATAATGGTGTTTCTCCTTAGATGATGTCCAAGGCCCCAAACAAAGCCATCATTGTGGGGAAAAATTATCCTCACATTAACGCCCATACAACATCTATGTACCTAATATGGTTTATAATGATGGCAAATAGTGCTCCCCATCACCTAATTGTGCAAAAAGGCCCAACTAACCTAGATGCCATGTCAAACATGTCTTCGATATTAGCATATCATCCTACATTATCCATTAGCTCATGGAGATAGAGGGTTTGAGGACTCTCACTTGATGGTTGGGGACTATAGTTCATTGAGAGGTCAAATTTTGGGCTAACTGTATTAAGGACACCTCAAGGTCAACCAACACTAATGCAATGTATTAGTTGTTGGTACATCGACCTATCAAAATGTCACAATATTGGGTAGTAGACATTAGTAAGTAGGACACTAGCCACCAATAAGAAACCTTGACATCGATAGAGTAATGATGTGGTGAGTGGATCTAGACCCAGGGATACCGCATGTCAATTGTGTGGCAGTTGATTTGACATGCTAACATCTCATTATGATGGGCACCAATGTGGGTCTAGATGACATGGCATACCAATGTGGCAAGTGATGTGGCATGTTAACAAGGCAAAGAAGGTTGACTTGGCACCGAGGTGATGTCTAGGTGGTAGCCATATAGGACGACGTGGATGTTGGGCTTTTGGATGTTAATATATCAACTAATTAGTATCAATGACACTCTTTATCCTCTTTCGAGGGCCCGGTGGCTTGATAGCCTGACCATTGGCCTTTCAAGATATCAGGTATTGAGACATTAGGGCTTCAATCTACAAGCTCATCTATATGTTAGACTGAGTAAGCAAGTTTTAAACTAATGTGATATTTCCCAAGTGGTCGATAGTGGATATAATAGCCAAATTAATTGACTAGGTAATCTACCATGGAAACTGATAGGCCATTTTATAATGGTGTGATGTGGGCAAATGGCTACCACGTGCTTGACAAGAAGCAAATAAATATGTATAGGAGAGAAGTTACAATATAAACTTAAATAATACCAAAGGTCAAATAAAACACCTTTTATTAGACTATCCAAAATGAGAATTTGTAAAGAAGATACTAGGATCCCATCTTATTGTTTATATCATTGCTAAAATGAACATGGCCTGATTATTCAATATCTCTTGTAATGGAACCAAAGTTATGTATCACATGAATAGTTATATGTAAGAATTCCCATAAATGATCTTGATTACTATGTCGCATATTGAAATCTTTAATTTCACAAATAGTTTCATTATCTGTAATAGATCAAATAACTATGACTTTAGGCAGCACTTTTGATGGATTTTACTCATTATTGACTAGATTTATTATTTCTTTGTGACTGGAGGTGAAAAGTGGAAATACAAAATATTTAATAAATGAGAGTAAATATTATTTCAAGGGTGTTACCAAGCATATTGCTTGAGGTTTTATATGAGACAAGTATATATTGCTAGAAAAATAGAGATAGGGAATAATTAATAAATTCTTAAATTCCTTATTTGAAATAAAGAAAATATCTACTTTTATTTATTTTTAATAATTACTAATTTCTTTATTTGAACTAATTCCTTGTTTGAAATAAGGAAAAATATCTACTTTTTTTTCTTTTAGTAATTACTAAATTCCTTATTTGACATAAATAAAAAATAGAAAATTAGATTTTTCACTGCATGCATTCATATCGAACTTTTACTTACAATTCCATTCCAAATACCATTTTTTCCAAAAAAAGAAAGTATACATGATTTTTTAAAATTTTAGATTTTTCATTGATATCATTTTACAAATTCACAAGCAGGATATCTACATGCACGATTGTGTCAGTAAATACATGCATGATTTTGTCAGTAAATATAGGTTGTTGAAGTAGGTGAAAGTAGTTAGTAAGAGTAAAGTCGCTCATTGTAAACTAAGTGTTGAACCCTCCCCATCATCTAATATCTAATCTCATCTCATCAGTTAGTATAAATAGGGAAATTCTGATCCCACGATTGATCCCACCACAATTGAGATGTTAAACTTACTTCCATGCATGATTTTGTCTGATTTTCACAAGAACAAATATTCAAATTTGCAAACAGCACAAGTTTTTGGTTCAGATTTTTCTCTTTTGGAAGTGAGAGTTCATGCAAAATAAAGGTTTTTCCCTACTTTTGATTGTAATTTTGATTACCTTTGTGCACTTTTTTAAACAGTTTCTGCCATGTCTTTTTAATATACTCTCTTTTTCTGTTAATTAAAAATACTTTTACACATAATTTGTCCATCGTGGGTTGTAAGTATTTGCAATTTGCTTAGTTTATATAGGTTGGTTTGATCGCTTTGTTGATACATTAATTATCTACTTAGACTATGTTTAATCCTCAAACAATACAATACATATGCACAAAATAAATTTGTGATCGGTTCGTGTCTGTTGTTAAATAATCCCTTGGCTATAGGCTTGTAAGTACATTGTACTGGGGGATTTCCTCTTATTTCATCATATGATTTAAGGCTTCCGCTCCACCTTTTTCATTCAAAAATGCCTGTGAAATCCCCCACTAAACTTGTTTAAGTGGTATTCATTTCCTCCACATGCATTTGTCCTATCTGTAGATGAAGTCCTCCCTGATTTACTTTTGTTTCGAGCAAGTATCCTAAGCTCTTCTAGGTATTTTATTTTCCTATCATGGTGTAATTGGTCAAGTTATTGGATCCATATTACACTAGAGAACATCTGATATAGCCGATTGTACAATGACTGGCATTTGACAAACATGATGTCTTAATTTGGTTGATAAATGCTCTTGTTTTTGGTATATATATCATCAATTTGTGTAGTACATTTGATAATTTCATTGAAAATTTATTTCACATTGGTTAGTTAGTTGCAAATTCATTTGCCTACAATATGTTTTTTTAGGAGTGGACTGAAACTGACTAAATTTAGTTTTTGTTTGACATATACTAATATAGATCATCAGTTCGAGTAGTATATTTTATAGTTTCATTGCAAATGCACGTTTTTCTCATTAGTCATCTTGTAACAAGTTTGTTTCCCTACAAAGTAAAGTTGTTCCACTTTGGAATCTAAATTGAGTCTCATTTATCAAATAATTTCACATTGTTGTACAGGAAATCATATAGTCGAATGTGGCATAATTCTTCTGTAACCAAAAACTGATAAAGAGATGCAAATGTTTATGGATTTATTGTCTTCTTCCTTTTCCTGCATGAGTAAATGGTTGAAAGTAGACCCTATTTTTCTCACAATTGAGAGATCTCACAAGGATGCAAGTGCTCATAGAGGCTTCATACATATCATCAAGAATCTGGAAGCTTTGGAAAATTGTTGATCTACTAGGGGGCTCTAGTATGCATTGTTTGAAAAGCTAACTAGGATTTCCTCCATTCACGATGACTATTTCTTTGAATATTTCAGCTTTTCACCACAATAACCTCATAACATAGTTTCAAACAATTTTTTTCACAGGATATGCATGACAAATGACTATGATACACCAATGCAGGAAAGGGAAAATGCACTTACAAACACTTATGGGGGCATTTTCTGTTTGGACCATTGGAAAGATATTGACAAGGTCAACAAGGTAGGGGTATTCAAGGCATGCCCCCATATTTGTGGTTTAATTCAATGATGAATACTGACTGTAGCTATTAAAATTCAACATGTCAAGGGAATTATTTAGAAAATCTAAAAAAGAGAGAGAACTGGCATGATAATGATGATAATCCCTCATCTTTTCCATGAATATATCTATCTAATTAGTGACAAATGAGTGATCAATTTCCCAACAATAGGAATCTGTTGTAAATGCCACCCCCAAATTCAGTTATGAGACCACAGGGATCAAGGATGGTTGTTGGATTTATTTCTCATACATACCAATGCACAATACTAAAAAATATATCCACAACCAAACACCAACAATGTTTTCCCTCATTGAAAGCTTCTCTAGGTATCTCACCCAACATTCAAACAATGACAAACCTCTTCCACTTAGGAAAACATAACGCAAGGTAACGATCTCCATTGAATCCATCCCCTCTAGTTCCATAGTGTTGGCATAAATAATTTTAGCTATTGGCTTCTCTTTCGGAATCCCTTAAATTTGTATACCTCGGCTCATTACAGTGATGAATTAGACAAGTGGATAATGTGATTTCAAAGATACCTTAGCTCATGCAGTGAACATTGATTTAAGCAAGTGGGTATTGTGAGTCTTGTTAGCATGTCACCTGGATCAAATGTGCTTTTAATATGCTTTTCAAGACTATCAAAATTGAATTTTTTATGTCACTAGGTTTACACAACAAAATTTGGTCACTATTTGTTCAGTCTAGAAATGAGGTCAGTCTTTTGGAAATTCACTCATGCTAGTCAACTATCACATTTTTATGAAGGTGTCATAATAAAAACATGTCAGTCATCAACATCATTCCATTTAGTTTCAGGTCATCCATTAGGTCGCTAGGGTTCCAAGGTCCATCATTTTCATGAATAAATCAAGCAGTGAATAGAGCATGACAAGAGGCTCTTGAGTATTGATTTGTAATTTATCACACATTCATCATATTATCATGGTCAAAATGTTCCAGAAGAAGAAGTTCTAACACTCAGGAAAGTGAAAAGGCAGCTCAGGTTTCAGTTGTAAAGGTAACTCTGTTTTCAAAAGTGAAAAATTAGTTTTCAAAGGTTTGTGGGTCCCATTTCTTTTCTAAAAAGAGAAATAATTTTGCCTATATAAACTCAAAATCCCACAAACTTGGTTCATTTACCTCCTATTCACTCTTGAGAATCGAGCTCTCCGATTCAAAAGAGAGAAAAAGTTGGTTTCTTAGGAAAATTTGGAAAAAACCTTGAGGCATTGCGCAAAGAAACAAGGTGCTACGCACAGAGAGTAGGCGCTGCTTACAAGAAAAAAGCACTGCGCAGGGGACAAAGTGTCCAGAAAATGCCCAAATCTCTCCCAAATTCCATTTTTTGGCTTGCAAACTTAATTTCATTGATTTCTAAGCCAAGCAACAAGTAATTACACCATCATTCTCCCTCATTTGATTTTCAAAATCATCTCATGCCAATGATTCTTCAAATTAGGGTTTGTAGTGAAAATTTTCATGGGAAATGATGGAGTGATAATGGCTATTTTTAGTTTTGGTTTCTAAACATGTAAAATGTTGCCCTGCACTTGTATACATGTTTTATAAATTTTGCCTAATCTCTTTTAATTTCCATTCCCAAAATATAGTTTGCAGCACCAAGATATTTCATGTCGAATTTGGAGGACAATTGGGTCTTCAAATCCTGGATAACTTCTTTGTCATTTCCAACCAGCAACATATCATCAACATACAAGACCAGATAAATAACATGGTCACCAATTAATGTAAAATACAAACAATGATCTGCTTTTCTTCTAGTGAATCCAAGTCCCCGTATAAATGTATCAAATTTCTGATACCACATCCTTGGTGACTGTTTTAACCCATATAGAGACTTCTTTAACTTGCATACCAGTTCTTTCTTACCCTTCACCGTAAAGCCTTCAGGTTTCTTCATGTAGATCTCCTCTTCTAGATCCCCGTGAAGAAATGTTGTCTTCACATCCATCTGTTCTACCTCAAAATGAAAAGCAGCAACAACAAATAAAAGCAATATAATCGAAGCTACCTTGGCAACGAGAGAAAAAATATCACCAAAATCAATTCCTGCCACCTGGGAATAACCTTTTGCTACCAACCGAGCTTTGTATTTCTCCATCTTTCCTTCTGCATTTGTCTTCTTCTTGAACACCAATTTTTTTCCAATGGGTTTCCTTCCAGCCGACAACTCCACCAGATCCCAAGCCTCATTTTTGTGCAAAAATGCCATTTCGTCAACCATGGCCTCTTTCCAGAGTTTTCCATCTTATGAATCCACTGCTTCCTTCACAGTTTTGGATCATCATTATTAACAGATAAAGAAAAATATGAACAGAAAGCAGATGGGCTATACCTTTCTGGTTTCCTTTTTTCTTGAACTGATCTTCTCACACCCGGAGTTTGTGGTTCTTCATCTTCTGATTCCTCCTCTGCTGTAGAGTTTGATTCTTCCTCCTTAAGCTCAAACTTTATCTTCTCAGGTTCCTTTGGTTTGACTTCATGTTTAATAACATCTTTCACCTCTCTGAACACCACATCTCGGTTGTACACAACCTTCCTTGTTAATGGGTTCCAAAGCTTATAACCCTTTAAACCATCCGTATACCCAATAAATATGCACTTTTCAGATTTACTATCCAACTTGGTTCTTTTCTCCTTTGGGACATGTACATATGCATCACATCCAAATACCCTCAGATGTGAAAGAGACTGTTTCTTACCAATCCATACCTCTTGTGGAGTCTTATCCTCCAACACTGATGAAGGTGATCTATTGACCAGGTAACATGCTGTCTCCACTGCCTTCGCGTAGAATTCCTGTCCTAACCCGACACCACTGAGCATGCTTCTTGCCCTTTCCATCAATGTCTTGTTCATTCTTTCTGAAACTCCATTTTTCTCAGGTGTGTATGGAGTAGTCTTCTATCATGCTATACCACACTTCTTACAGAATTCTTCAAATTCCTTGCTGCAAAAATCTCCACCATTATCTGAACTCAACACCTTTATCTTCTTCTCTATCTGGTTTTCCACCAGAGCCTTAAATTATTTAAACCTATCAAAGACTTCAGGTTTCTTCTTAAGGAAATATATCCATGTATTCCTTGAGAAGTCATCTATAAATGATACATAGTACACAGACTTACCCAGTGATGGACTTTCACAGGTCCAAACACATCACTGTGCACAAGCTCTAATATTTGTTTCTTCCTCTTACCACCAGAGGGGAAACTCACCCAATTCTGCTTCCCATATACACAATTTTCACAGAAATTAAAATCCAGAGAGCTTATTACTCATACCTTCTACCATACCTTTACCATGAAGTATTCGAGGCCCTTCTCTCAATTTGTCCAAGCCTTTGATGCAAACATGGTCTTTCTCGAGACCACTAGGTTTTTGCTCCATTTTGGAACCTAGAAGTCATACACCCGTCAACAACAATGCTACTTGTAGCTTTGTATAGAGTTCCATCCGAACTCCCCGCATCAATACCAGTGCTCCTCGAACCATCTTGCAGGTATCCTTCTCGAACACTGTCTTTACACCTGCATCATCCAACTTGCTTACAGAAATCAGATTTCTGGGCAACGCAGGAATATGCAGAACACCCGGAAGGGTTCTAACCCTTCCACCTTGCAACTTCAACTTTACTTTTCCGCGACCAATGATTCTAGCCTTCCTATCATCTCCTAAGAAGACATCACACCATCGTATTTCTCATACTCGCAGAACCACTCTCTATGGGGAGTGAAGTGAAAGGATGCACCTGAGTCAATCAACCATGCCTCATGATCTACATGTGTACTTGAAGAAGCCAAGTACACATCCCCACCTTCAACTGAGGTGGTTTTTGCCTCTGCAGAAGGAGCATCATCAGATCCCTTTCCTTTGACAGGAGCTTTAGATTTACAGTCCCTTTTGTAGTGCCCTTCCTTTCTACATTTCTAGCAAACCACCTTTACAGGTTTTCCTAGAGATTTAGATCTCCCTC
The DNA here is from genome assembly GCA_000404065.3 of Pinus taeda. Taxonomy (NCBI): domain Eukaryota; kingdom Viridiplantae; phylum Streptophyta; class Pinopsida; order Pinales; family Pinaceae; genus Pinus; species Pinus taeda. The sequence goes on along the minus strand of APFE031083283.1, from coordinate 130,720 downwards.
TAGATTTAGATCTCCCACTAGATGACTTATTTTCGTTTCTGTTCTGGGACCATCTCGTATAGACAAGGCATCACCATTTTGGCTCTCCATATTTTTTTCTCTCATCTCCTCCCTCAACAAGGATGAGACTATTTCATCAAACTACAAGGAAGTTGCATTGCTACCTATTGCAATAACTAGACTACCACACAAATCTGGTAGAGAAAACAACAAACTGATGCACTTATCTTCATCTAAAATTTTAATATCAACAGATAATAACCAACTTACCACATTATTAATTGCATTCAGATGCTCTATCACTGAGTCTCCATTTTTCATCCTCAGGTTATACAGCTTTTTTCGTAGGAACAATTTATTCACCAGAGACTTAGATTGTTACAAAGTCCCTAACTTATCCCACAAAGCCTTCGTCATAGCTTCCCTTGATACATTCAACAATACTGAATTTGAGACACATAATCATATTGTGCTCTTTGCCTTCTGTTCCAACTTCTTCCATTCTTCATCGGACACTCCCGTTGGTTTAGTACTTGGATCTACCGTGATCCACTAATCTTTATGCACCAATAGATCCTCCATCTTAAGCTTCCATAACTCAAAAATTTGACCATTAAATTTCTCTATCTCTATCTTTCCATTGCTCACCATCTTCTTTCACCACTAGAATCGATCCCGCAGATCTCCCACTAAACAAGGTATACCATAGGTTTGAGCGAAACCCCTCAACAACAAAGGTGTCCCCTTGAAGCCAAGACAACTCTCATTCCAAATGTAGGTTTTAACCCGTAGAGAAATTCCCTGCATATGAATTCTAAAACACAGAAAATAAACAATGCGAGAGCATAACACATAAAAACACATATACATAGAGATTTTCCCCTGGATCCCAAAACCAGGACTACCAGCTTGATTTTTCCTTATGTTCCTTTCAATGTTATATTACATATTTATACATGCTAAAGCATCTAATACCATGGACCGAAAACCATCGCATCCAAAACAATGGACTGAAAACCATTGTGTCCAAAACCATAGGTAGGTCCGCCCAACCTAATATAGGGTCCAAAAAAAAATTTCCCAGGGCGCTGCCCTGGACCCCGTAGAGGGAGGCTACCCACCCCCCCATGATCCCCCTGTTGCATAATCAGCGCAACAAAGGGGGGAATCTGCTCCCCTCTAACTCCTCGATAAACTGCGTAAGCTAGTCATGGAAAGAATGTAACACAACCCAACACCTCAGATGCGACGTCTAACTCTTTGATGACTGCAATTACCACACTTGCGTCAATTTCTTCACGTAAAATGTTAAAGGATGATCTGCAATTACTGCACTTGCGTCAATTTCTTCACGTAAAATGTTAAAGGATGATGAAACCCTCAAGAAAAAATAAGACAAAAAATAACACAATGTGGAAGTGTATGACTAATGAAATTCAATCTAGTAAGGAGTAGGATCTTCGCTCGCTAGTCTTGTTTGAGTATCAACACTCTAAAGCATGAAGGAAGGTGTAGCATAGGACTAGTTCATAGAAAATTGTGTGCTTAAAGAAGCTATTCTGTTCAGATTCTGGTAATTCAAATAGGCAATGAACTACTTGCCTCTCGCTCTCTCTCAGTTTTTATGTCCTTCGTATTTAATTATAATTTCCATCAATTATTGCATGCACATCATTTTTTCATATTGTTTGAGCTTAGATGATAGAGATTTACGGTTCATATTTTTCCTTCCCCAACTATCGAAGCTTCTTACAGTTGGATATAGCTGTGCTAACAATATAGTTTAAGGAGATTATCCTTTACGAGACAGTAAAAGTTGGAGTTTGTGTTTAAAAGTTTATTTGATTTGTTTGTTGGTCAAGGGTTTCCAGACAAGTCTCTAGGACTGTATTTGAAAAATAAAGAGGAACTTAGCTAAGAAACTTAGTTGTTCTACAAAGAATAACTAATACCCGTTGGTCTAGCGAGTACCTTTCTCGAAAAAATAAACGAAATTTATTTAACATTGCCTATCTAAGTGGTGGGCTCCAGTATTGCAGCAATAATGTTGCAACTCCTGGGACTCCCTTCTTTACTTTTATCAACCCGGTTGTTCGTAGCAAACATGGAAGCGACAGTGCTGTATGCACAAGTACTAGCTCTTGTCGCAGTTGTCACTTGGTCAGCTGGCACAAGTCCGCTAGGGGCTTTAGCCAACTTCTATAAGTTCTCAGAAGAAGCTTTTAAATGATGAATGAAAGCTAACTCAAAGGGAGCTAATCTACTTGCGAAAGGAAACTGAAAGCCAAAGAGAAATGCAAACCCTAGCAAACCCTAATTCTACCAGCTAGTTCTACTGATGCAAAAATGAGGATGCAAACTACTGAATGAGATGCCATTGACTTCAAAAGGGGAAAATGCATATGTCTTAGACTACCTTTGTCCTAGAAAGTATCTTTTTGTATTTTTTTGATTAAGTGTCGATTTTCTCATGCATATGCTTGAACTATGCTTCACTGTGCAGGAGTGGATCAAGGAAGAGGAATGATTGGAAATGGTTGAAGAGGCTCAGAGGGGGTCTAAGGAGTCCCTAACACTCTTCCCCAGAGTCTCACAAGGTTTGGCTACCAGGAAACCTCACTTGTGAGCTTCTACAGGAAGTCTGCAGGGGTTCTACAGGAAACTTCAGGATTTCTACAGGAAACTTCAGAATTTCTACAGGATGTTTGGAAGTCGGTTTTTAGGGGGTGGATGAGTGAGGGAAGGTGCATGGATGGATCTAGAGGTAGGATAGGGGTCTAAAAATGGCCTAAGGACTGGTGGGTGGATCGGTGAAGAGGTGTAGCAGGCTGACTTGGCTTGAAGATGGCTAAGGCAATGATAAGCAAGGAGGTAAGGTTTCGTAGACACAAAGGATAGATGGGAAAACGACAACTTAGCTACAAAACAGAACAGGAGGCTTAGATGATGCCTTGGGAGGATGGATGAAGGAAGAAGATACCCTGCACGGTGGGCCTTGATCAAATCAACGAAGACCTGCAAATGATCAAATCCTAAACTAGTCTATTCTATCCATCAATCAACATAAATGAGCAGCAACTTTATTTGGGAAGAAAACCTTGTACACCTTCTATGTAAAGAAACATTTCAGACGTCCAAACCCATGACTAATCTCTGCAAATAAAACAAGCACACTAAAAGATTGCATAAACAAGCAAACTAGTGTTTTTGTGAGGCAGCACTATTTCCTCAATTTCAACCCCAAATCCAATAAGGCCGAGTTGAAACCAGGAGTGTGGTTGTCTCTTTTTCTTGGAGATCTTGCTGTTATTATCCTACCAAAACATCTAAACCAAAGTCATTCACAAACAGTGATATATTCCAGCAACATAACGAAATCTTCTTAACAGCAATGTGTTCAAATGCATAAAGAAAAAAACAGTGATACGTAAAGGACAAGCAATAATACAGAAAGGAGGTCCTAGCCTCTCAGGTTGGGCCCAACCTTGAGAGCTTTGGCTCCTATGAAAAACTCAGATTTGATAGGAAACCAAACTGCTTCTCATTATCCAAAAAGAATCATAACAGTCATGCCAAAAATGGCTACAAAGGAACAAAATAAAGCTGCAACACTAAGGTGCAAAGTACACAATAGTTTAAAAAGTCTCTTTACGAAGGCTGAGGCCTCAACATTTATAGATAACGAGGGACCTAGCTGGCCTCCTCAATCTGTGGAACTCAGCTGTCAAACTGTGAGTCAAACAGTCCCTTTCTAAATGTTGATTGGCTGCCTTCTAGATTCGGTTTGGTGGTCTTTGGAGCTCGGAGTTGGAGGTGAAGATCCCGAGGAAGGGTCATTGAATGCCGTAGGCACCCCCCCTTCAAGTCCTCACTTAAGGCTTGGCTGCCTTATAGCTCATGATTGCTTTGACTTTGCTCCAATATATGTCAAAAACCTGAAATAGACACGTGTTAACCGCCTAGGAAAAGTAACTTCCCTTATTCGTACCAAAGACACAAACATACTAAAAATAATGCATAAACTATAGAAAATGATGGATTTGAACAAGGACTGGACAATGAAAATTAGGCCAAATGAGCCCAAATTGTTACCAATTTTGGGGCTCATCATAGTGAAGAATGTTTTATAAGTTAATTACTCTTTCAAACAAACTACCCTCTAAGTAAAAAAGAATATATTGCTTATCCCACATGTTGCATCTCGCTGAATCCAAAAGAACTTTCAGAAAGCGCATAGACAAATATGTGATAATGTGATTTGCAATATTGCATCACAATCACAAAATATGCATTCTCACAACTTAAGTGTGCCACCTTAAAAGTTTTCCTTCCTGTTTTGTGGTGCGATACATTAATGAGCAATAAAGGTAGCGATAAGGGACCATTAGTGGCTATTTAATATAGGTTAATGACATTTATGTTAAAAAGTGGCTTGACGTGATAGGATATATTTTCATTTACGTTTGATGAAAACTCCTTTCTTATCACCTTTTCAGGTTATATGTATCATTCATTCTCATTGTCATTCTTACTTGTGTTTATCTGATAACTTCCGCTTTTCTCCATTTCAGGAAAAATACGCAGGGAGCATTGTTAGAAACAATGGGAAATAAGGGAAAGACAGTTGCATCCGGGAAATTAGAAATGATTCCTCTTTTCTCTGATACTACATGTAGCAGAGATGGAGAAACTATGACATGGGAGGCCATGTACAACTTGTTAGAAGAGGAAAACCCCAAGCCACTGGAAACAAAGGCCACGATAGATCTTATTTCAAAACGACATGCTCTTTCCTGCACCGCATAGTTTCACGACCAAAGATAATCCCATATATAGACATGGTCAAATGGGTAATTGACGAGGCAAACATTGTAGATTGAACATTCAGGAATCACAGGCAAGAGGTCATGGGGTCCTTTTTAGCAAATAGTCTATGATTCATGTACCAGTAACTAGAGTTGCAGAAGCTCTACAAAAAATAGTTCCTTGAGAAATTTTCTAAGGAAAATGAAGACCCAATAGACATCACGCAAACCTGGACAGCAAGAGAAGGCAAGATCAAATGGGATAAAATGGGTATGTACTCTACGACATCCATTTCTCCCCCTCCTAGTTTCATAGCAGCAATGCTATGTGGATTGTTCGATAAACCCGATAGAACCAAGTTTTCCCTGGAATGAATCCCATTGATAGATGCAACAGTGAATGAAACAATAATGAACTAGGCTCAAATTCTACCAAACAATTTGGCTAAGGCTATTATAGAATATAGAAGGAAGAGAAATTCTTCTCTAAGAGTGTTTCCCCCCTTTTTCATGAGTGCTTTTGTAATGGATGCAATCTATTTTAGTTCTAAATTTGCTAATATAGGATGGAAGTGGATTGTACAAGACCCACTTCCCATCCATATGTACCATAAGATTTTGTGGGAATCTCAATTTCATCCCCATTTTTATAAAATCTGTCAAGGAGTTATGCTACCCATCCATAAATAACTGTACAACAGAACTGCCCCTAGGTTTTCTAAAGAGGTCGAGGTAGATATCTTACGAGTAGCCAGATGGTTTAGGGAAGAAACCTTTACCTACATTAGAGTATTCGGGTGAATCGCTTCACCGTATATTCTCCCATATTATGTTCCCAACAAATTAATGGCCAGAGAAATAGCCTACCAAACAACAGGGGAAGGTGGATTAAGCAGAGGACTGAAAGAGAAAAAGAACGTCATTTGGCTTACATTCCCATTACAATGTGGTGCATTTGCACTACATGAATTTGGGCATGCATGAAAAGAAGTAGATATTATTAAATCTTTGAAATTAGCTACACTTCTGGGAAGGTAGTATGGCCCAAATGACAATGTTAAGAATTTTACTACTATGGTAAAAGTAAATTCGTTCACCTACGAAGGGGACGCCTTTGATGACCTGTTCCTACAGGCATAAACATATTCACAAGCGTTGCATTTGGAATCAGAACTTTTAACCCCATATGGTCTTTGGGCTTTCCATGTGTATATGGAAAAAAGATTATTGAAGGTCCCATTGGACCTATTATAGATAGAACCAATAAGGGAGCCAACTCTTAGTGTAAGATTGGAGGAAAACTCCAAAGAAAACTTTGAAGAAGAAACCCAAGAGAGATCTATGCATGAGTCGAAGCACTCAGAGAAACAATGTCAAAATGGAGGAGGAAACACAAATAAAGAGTCTAAGAAGGACACAGTTGGAACTACATAAGAGACAACTGAGCAAACCTCAGCAAAGAAACAAGCAGAAATTGTGTCTACATCAACTTAGTCAGGTAAAATCCCAATTATTGAATTGGAACAGGTATGGGAAAAGTTCAACAAAAAGCTCCACATAGATTCAAACCCTGAGCAAACATCTGAGATACAGACTCCTAAGAAAACCCAACACAATTCAAATCCGGAAATGACAGAGGAAGGAGCTAAGGGCACTCAGGATGTTGAAATCATTCCTGCTACTCCTACTTCAGAAATTGTTTGAGAGTTGAAGAAATACCTCCACTAGATGTATTTTATAGTCCTATCCACAAAGTTGTGTTCAAGAGACAAAGGAAGAAAAGAAATTTGGACATTGTGGCTGTTACAACTTCTGAAAATGAACCAATGGACATCGTTTAGAAGGACTCGCCCATGGACCCATATGAAAATCTCACAAAATTGTTGCAATTCGTAGGAGCCTATGCCACAACAACTATTCATAAAGCAACAGAGGTCCAAATGCAACTTAAGGAAAAAGAACAAAGAATTTTGTTGTTAGAACAATAATTAGCTTAGGAAAAATCATATCAACAAGAAGAATTACAAGTAGTCCAGCTCCAATAGGAATTTGAATAGATGAGAATACAACATCAGGCTAGCTTAGCAAAAATATATGTGCAAATACAAGTTGTGATAGATAAGTTTAAGGATAATCCACAAATCGATGAGTTCATAAAAGAAGAGCTCAGTGTTAATTCCCAACTAATGCAGCAGAAGGAAGTACTTTGCGAGAAGATCTTGCAGATAAGTCCTTATTGTGAAACCAGTGATAAGTTAACAAACCAAGTCATTTACATGAGACTTGAGTATGATGAAATCCATAAAGGATTTCTAACTTTATCACATGGCAAGAATCAGAGGATGGGAGAAAGGCTGACCTATCGAAGCTGGAGGAATCTCATAAAGACATCTTGTTCACGGATTAAGATTCTCGGTTGAGATAAGAAGAAAGAGCAACAATGATAGCAGCAACAGTAGAAAACAATATAATAGAAGCCATCAATGAAAATCTTCATGGCGCTAATCTGGTTACAAAATGTATACCAGGATTTATTCTGAATGTCAAACAGTTAGAGCAGCAGTGGAGTTAAGCAGCGTAGGAAAAGGAGGAGGCAATCAGACAGCTAAACAGGCTAAATTGGGAAGCATACTTGCAGTTTTTAGTGAAACCACACAGCGAGTGGATGACCTTGAGGTGGTTAGCAACCTCCACACAAAATATGGTGCCAACACTGACAGACGCCATATTTGTTGGGCAGTTAAAATCTGCGATCGACCAACTGACTTAGCTCAAGCCAATGAATGATATTTGCGATCTTAGAGATCAAGTACAAAGGAGTTAGTCATTTAATTTATTTTCTTTTAGTTTTATTTTTGCATATTCTGAGGAAGGTCATTTTAACCTCATCAACTATTTTTGTAATAATCTATTTTAGGACCTATAGTTTAGTATCTAAATCCCTCTCATGCATTTAGAGAGGGGTCTAGAAATTTTATCAAAAACATTCTTCGAAATATTGCACTTCTGTACTATTGAGAAGGTTATGATGAAATGAATGGAACATGATCTATTTTCTTTCAAATTTCTAACATTCTATATTGAAAAGCACTTTTGTACTCGTAAAATGTGTTGGATGGATTGAGGTTGAGTTAATATTGTTGAAGCACATGAGCAGGACTCGTCATATATGGTACTTTTATCTTATGATCTTGTTTTATTTATGTATCAGGCGATACTTCTTCTTTAAATTTTTTATGTGTGAAAGTCGGAATTACAGTTTAGCATTATTTCACTTTTGTATGATGTTAGCTTTGACTCTATTCTGAATACACGAACGATTTTATATGCGATATATCTTTCTCAATTGTTTTGTCTAACTATTTATCCAAAACAATTACTATTAAACGATTTAACTTCTTATTGTAGTTGAATGATGTTTATTACCAATTGTTATAGGACATCATTGTAGATCACATATTGTATTTAATTCCTGGGTATATTTGTAGCTAAATAGTGTTAAAATAGGATATGTGTGTGTGTTTATTATTCAAATTAGATTACACTTATCTCAACCATTTTCTTGTTACATCATATTTCACCCCACCAACACTATCAAAATATTTTATGGGAAATTGGTCCCATTATCCCTAGTCAGAGGCACTACACCAAACGGAAAAGGAGATGCTAACCAAGGTCTGGATCGGATGGTTTTCCCCATGTTGTCACAATGATTTTCGAGGCTTCAACATTTTGGTGCTAGAAGGAGGGTATAACTATGAATGACAAGTAAATTCAAATCAATAGGCCATTCTAAGAGTAAAACTCCCTCACCATCTCCTCCAACTTCTAGATCACATTCTAAATCTCCAAATCCTAAGCAAGAATTTGTAAAGAAACCTTTATAATCCACTACTATGATCTCAAAGAAGTCATATCAATATTCTTCTATAAAAACCCCTAAAGTATAGTATTTGGTACATAAGCTGTAGGGGATTTCAATATCTCAAGAAGAATATGAGTTATCCCAAGCTAGTGTTTCTTCTTAGTTTCCCTCCTCTCATAGGTTAACTATATCACAGAGCGAAAAATTTAGGATCCTCCTATTTGAATTCCCTCTTCCAAATCGAAAGAGAGATAAGAATACACAATTTGAATCCCATAGTGAGGTTCTCTCATCATTACCTAAAACACCCTCATTCATTCCATCCACTTCATCACAAAATCAATCATCCGCCTCACAAATCCAGATCATGGTTTACACTGGTACTGGAGCACAAGCCTCCTCTACCAGTCACCTTCAACTACCGAAACATATTCCTCTACACAGATACCTACAATGGCTCAAAGACCATGGACAAATCCAGGAGTTGTTTGGATGGTGGGACCCTTACATCCATTGCCTGCCCATCGAGAAAAGTGGTTACCAAATTTCAATCCCAGTGATGGCCTACTAGCTGAAGAACACATAAACAACTTTATGTTGTCCATAATTCTCAATGAAGTAGTAGAAGAATATGTTGTTGTAAGATTATTCCCTTATACCTTACAAGGACTAGTAGGATCATGGTATTTTTCATTACCATCTGGTTCCATTAATAGTTGGGATGCCTTTCAAGAGCAGTTCCTAACAAAGTTTGGAGATGACCAATCAATGACTACTCTTATTAATGATCTCTCCAACTTGAAAGATGAACCTAGAGAACCCATTAAGTACTTCAACTCACGTTTCAATAAGTTGTTAAATAAAATCCCAACGACATCGAAGCCTAGTGATGAAGTCCAAAATGAATGGTACATTTTTGCTCTTCCCTCAAACACAACTATTATTGTTGATAGAGCTACCAAACCAACCTTGGCAGAAAACATGAAAGAAGCCATAGTTGTAGAAAAACACATTTTAGCCTTAGGTAAGAAGAATGCATTAGAAGAAAGAAAATCCAAGAAAGTAACTTTTAGGGATGAATCCAAGAAAAAAGCACCTAAAGATCCTTTTGACCTTGAAGTTCTACAAAAAGTCTTTAAAACCATGTCCAATGAAATGGTTGAGATGAAGAAATAGGTAGAAAAGACTTCCTCAAGGAAACCTTTCAGACCATACAAAAGAAACCCTACCTCTGATTCTAAGCCTCCAACTACCATAACAAACGTGAAGTCAGATGTGGAGGAAGAAGAAGTCTCAATTGCTAAAGAACAAACAGATGATGAAGAAGTAGTTGAGTTACAAGGAATGTTGGATTTTATCCTTCCCAACTAAGAAACACAAGAAGCATTACCTGCCACAACTAGGAGTAGAAGCCCTATTGATTTGCTGCAAACAAATCCAAAGTAGAAGGAATCAACTCCAACTCCCAAAGACAAAGCAATAGGTAAAAAATATTTGCCTAAATCCACTCAAACCACTCCTCCTCAATCAAATTCTTCACCTTCAGCTAAAACCCTGCTAATATTTGATGAAATGGATTACAACATCGTTGAAGATATGAAAAAGACTAGGATGAACATCACATTCCATGAGATTGGCAAGTTAAAACATCAACATAAGATATTGCTCAAAGAACTAAAAGCAGTCCCTAATTATCCTCTTCCCGCTGTTGTAATCTCACAAGCTACTCAAGAAATGGGAAGGCTTCCTATTACCTCATTAGACAAAATTGGTCCTACTGATATTGCTCTAATAGGAGGAAGATCCAAATCCCACACTCCTCCATTTATTTTGACTTTTGAAGTTTTCAACAAAAATCTACACAATTGTTTAGTTGATTCTAGAGCTTCATCCAACATTCTACCAAGAACAGTTTGTGCGAAAGTAAATGTGGAGCCCCAAAAATCTGTTGTCCGTATTGTGCAATTAGACCGATCCCAAGTTGAAGTTATAGGAGAACTCAATCAAGTCACTATTGGACTCTCATCAAACCCGAAATTGTGTCAAGTCATTGACGTCCTTGTGGCTAATATCCCTGAATTCTATGGCCTAATCCTTAGCAGAGACTCGTCAGAAAAACTTCATGGCTATTTTGCAACCGATTGGTCCCACATGTGGCTTCCCTATAATGGTAAGCTGAACCAAATAAGGGTTGACCGAGAGAAACATCAAAAGTATATCATCACAGAATTAGAGGGGGGAAATGAACGAGTTGCATACAACATAAACATCATTGGAAATTACTCAGTCAAATCATTTCTAGGATATTTTAATGCAAATATCTCACCCTTCTTAGAAAATTCTATTATATCGCATGTTGAAAATTATTCTCAAAAAAATGATTCTAATTGTATAAATTTTGTAGATAAACCTGTAGTTAACTCTTTATTTCGGAAAGTATTTTTTAATGGATTTAAATCAAATGATGGAGCCGGAGCACGATGCATATTAGTTAGCCCAGAAGGGGAAAAAAATATGTTAACATGCAGGCTTGAATTCGAATGCACAAACAACACTACTGAATATGAAGCACTGGTTTAAGGGTTGTATAAATCCATCAACCTTGATATCAAATATCTTCAAGTATTTGGAGATTCAGAAATTGTGATAAAACAGGTAAGAAATACTATAGACTATCTGTCTGTACATTTGAAACATTATCAATCGTTAGTCTAGGACCTTCTCATTCTACAGTGTTTAATATTTCCCCCATCCCAAGACTTCAAAATGCAAGTGTCGATCTTTTGGCAAATGTTGCATCCAAGCTCATTCCACCAGGAGATTATAGCCTTGATCGCTTTTCTATTGAATTAATTTTTAGGCCTTCTATTCCCGACAATATCACGAATTGGCGAGTCTTTAACAATGATCCAGATATCATAAGTTTTCTAACATCTCAAGGCTCTTATGACAACCATATAATAGATGGATATCAACATGATACCAGCTTAAGCAAGAAACAATTGTAAATTATATACCTAAATCTGTTGTTAATTTGGAAGATTTATATGATCTCAAGGACAGGTTCAAAAAACCCACTAACTCAAAGCTTTAAATTTCAACTTTGAGGTCTAAATTAGTTAATCTTGGAACTGACCTTAAACCTCAAAATATCAATCTAGGACTTGGTCTTACACCAGATGAAAAATCAACCTTCATTCATTTGAATGAATACAAGAATTTCTTTGCTTGGAACTATGAAGATCTTAAGACATATGACACTTCCATCATTCAACATATCATTCCCATGATATCTGATGAGAAGCCCGTGTAGCAGAAGTTGAGAAAGATCCACCCAAATTTAAAAATTAGATCAAATCTGAATTGAATAAGCTGTGCAAAGACAAAATATTTTTTCTTGTCAAGCACTCAAGGTGGGTTTACAACCTTGTTTCGATCAGAAAAAATAATGGTGATATTTGAATATGTATAGACTTTCATAATCTCAACAAAGCTTGTCAGAAGCACAACTTCCCATTACCTCCTATGGAACAGATACTACAATCAATTGCAGGCTCAGAACTAATGTCTTTTTTGGATGGATTTTGAGGTTATAATAAGATTCTAGTACATCCAGATGACCAGCTAAAGACTACATTTCGAACCAAATGAGGCACCTATGCCTATCAAAATATGCCATTTGGGTTAATCAATGTTGGTGCCACATTTAAGAGAGCCATGGATGTAGCTTTCAAAGGTTTGGTGAATAAATCAATGGTAATCTATTTAGATGATATAACTCTTTACTAAAAAAGGTGCAGTAATCATTTAAAGGACTTAAAACAAATCTTTGAGCGATGTCAAAGGTATGCAATTTATCTCAATCCCAATGAATCTTTCTTTGCTTTAAGTAAAGGAAAGATCCTTGGATTTATTATATCCAAAGAAGGAATTCACATTGATCCTGAGAGGATAAGAGAAATTTGAAATTCCTTTACCTCATAACAAAAAATTCATGCAATCTTTCCTAGGTCAAATAAATTTTGTCAAATATTTGTCTCTGACTTTTTGCGAATTGTTTTACCTCTCTAATCTATGATTAAGAAAAATTCTCTTTTTAAATGGGGACATACTGAGCATGAAGCCTTTGATTTGATTAAACAAGCAATCATAAATACTCCCTCTTTGGCAACCTCGAATTTTTCTAATCATTTCATTTTATAGACCTTTGCTTCCGAGAAATCATATGTAGTTATATTAACACAGGTCAATGATGGCAAATCCGAAGCGCCAATTTCTTTCTTTAGCTCAAATTTGAACGGGGATGAATTAAACTATTTAGACGTTGAAAAACAATCTTTCGCTATTTTCAAATCAGTAAATCATTTCAGAGCGTTTCTCCTCAAAACTCACACCAAGGTAGTAGTCCCATTCTCAGCAGTGAGAAATTTATTAATACAAAAAGTTGTAGGCGAGAAAAGGGCAAATTGGTTAACAACACTACAAGAATATGAGATTGAGATCATACCAGCTAAAATTGTAAAAGGTCAATGTTTTTGCAGAATGTTAGCAGGAGCATCCAACTTACCAGCACTATAAGATTCAGGTGAGGATATCCAAGTATATGAGGTAAGCCTCAACGACACTGAATCCAAAGATGTTGATATCATCTTTTATTTAAAAAATGGATATGCCCCTGCGAAACTAAGTTACAAAATAAAAAGGGCTTTGAGGTTAAAATCTAAACAATGAAATCATCAATAATGTGTTGTTTAGAATTAATTATGATTTTGTTTTGCTTAGATGTCTTGAAAAATCAGAGGCTGAAAAGGTTTTGTAGGAACTCCATGATGGAACAGCTGGTCGACATTTTGGAGGGGACACAACTGCACATAAAATCTTGCATGCTGGCTATTCTTAGCCAACCTTATTCAAAGATGCACATGAATATGTAAGGAAATGTAAAATTTGTCAAACATCTACTGGGAGACGGAGGAAATCCGCATTACCATTACAGCCGGTCAACATTGAACAACCATTTGAACAATGGGGACTGGACATAGTAGGTGAGATCGTTCCTCACTCCTCAAAGAAACATAAATATATCCTTACAAGCATTGATTACTTCACAAAATCGGTGGAAGCAATTCCGCTAAATGTAGCCAATTCTGATAACATCATTGAATTTATTGACCAATTTATTATTACTAGATTTGGTCTACAATCTGCCCTCTTGTTTGACAATGTGTCTTATTTTACAAGCAATTCTATGGTAGAATTTGCTCTTAAAAGAGGTTTTAAATGTAAATACTCTACTAGCTATTTTCCTCAGGGAAATGGCTTGGTCGAATCTACAAACAAAAATATCATAAGAATCATAAATGAACCATTGATCAAAGTCATAAAAACTGGCACAGATCTTTAGCATTTTCTCTATGGGCAGATCAAATAACACAGAAGGCTTGAATAGGTAGTTCTCCTTTTAATTTGGTCTATGGGAAATAAGCTATCCTCCCTACAAATGCAGCCATTCCCTCTCTAGCCCTGGTTCAATTTATTGAAGAAACCCATTCCTCTTCTATGAAAGTAAGACAATCGCAAATCCTCAAGCTTGAAGAAGAAAGAGAAAAGGCCAAAATCACACATGCACATCATCAATAGTTAGTAAAATCTTCATTTGATGCGAATTTTGTAAGTTCAAAATATTTTCAGCTCAGAGACCTGGCATTGAAGTGGGATAAAGCACACGAGGAAAAAGGTAAGCATACCAAATTCCAAAGAATGTGGCTTAGCTCGTTTCAAATTGTGGAACAAATAGGCCCATCAACCTTTCTATTGTAATATTTATCAAGCAAGAGAGATTCTCTGCCTGTGAATGGGCATATTCTGAAAAAATATTTTTCATAGAAGATAATCTCTTCTATCCCTTCTATATTATTGTTTTTACTTTTTAGGAAATAAAAGTTGAGTAGCATTTACTTTTGGATTGTACAATGATAATCTCTTTTATATTTTGACTTTTCACTTGTATAAGTAGAGATTGTTGAGAAGATGGTTTTTACATTTAAAACATAAGTTAAGTTCTATTACTCTGAAATTGTTTGCCCTCTACCAAAATTACTTGTCCTTTGATAAACCTCAACTTTGTAAAGAAGCCTTTGTTCTACCATCAATTAAGAAAAGTATCTATAACAAAGCAAGGGCTCTCTACAGAGAAGCATCTTTAACTCTATATTTGTCATCCAGAAACTCTTAAGGAGTCAATGATTCTCCCCATCTTGTAAGCTTTCACTTTCTAGAGTGTAATTCTAAAATATGCTTAAAACTTAAAGGATAAGAGGTTTCATCAAGAGCTGACTTACCATGATCATAGGGAAATAATAAGCTGACATTACCAATACTGCATATAAAAATAGGGTAATGGCTTGAGATTATGTTAATTAAAAATGAAGGGATCTCATTACGAGTCAGCGTGTTCAGTTAAAGTTACAACTAGTGAATGGCATTATCAATTTTGGCCACCAAAACATGACAATGACCTCTAAGAAGAAAATGAAAATCTTAAGAAAAATGAATTATTTAGAAAAAATGAGAAATAAAGTAAGTATATGAATTTGAATTTATCTTTAAAATTTGCACTCTTATCTAGATGGGATATTGAATCTTTAATGGTTAAAGGTAACCCTGTCAAGGCTATGGACGCCCGCTGGCAGCAGAGGCTCTAATTATGACAACTGAGTACATCTGAAAGCTAATTTGCAAGAAACCCCTGTTTTAATCTTTAAAACCAAGTAATGACCAATGTAGACAAAGAAATTTTCATAGTGAAGAGGATAATCAAATGGATGATAATTAGGTAGATTTTATTATTATTATTATTATTATTCAGAGAAATGTTACTTATCTTATATTTCATGTTTTTTTTTTTGAACTACATTTATTTTGGAAGTTTTCAAAAATTTCAAAAAACTATCAAAGATAATTGGATCTTCCAGCAAATCGCCAATTGTTGTGCTATTCAACAACCCCCCATTTACTGATGTAATAGCTAATATTCTATTAATAAATCGGGACCCTTGATAAAATCCTTCAAAAAGAAATTTAGCACTTAGACACTTTCTTTTAAGCTTTTTAAGAATAAAGCAAGATATCAAGTCAAAACCCTTTAAACTAGCAATTCTCGCCTTTTCGCATACCGCTGGACCAAGTGTGTCAAAAGCCTTGTTAACAAGCAAAACCTGCAAATTGCAATCAAAAGGATCAACACGCTTAACTTAAATATCATTGATATATTTTCATTTAAAGTTAAGACATATGGCATTTCCTATTTAATAAAGCTTGTATCGCAATCACACATCAACACTCACAAAGGACACAAACCCACAAAGCATGTTGAAACATGAGAAATGCAATATTGCAATAGGAAAAGTCAACCTTACTGCTTTGCATCAAGATAGTTAAAAAGGACTAAATCTTACGAATTGCGCGATCTTGCGAAATGCCATAGAAGCTAGAACCTGATAGAAGCCAATGTCATAAATGGTACTTAAGTCCTCCACTTAGTGAAAAGCGCTTTATAAGTTAATTACTCTTTCAAACAAACTACCCTCTAAGTAAAAAATAATATATTTCTTATCTTGCATCTTGCATCCCGCAAAATCCTAAAGGACGTTGATAAAGCACACAAAAAAATATGCGATAGTGCGATTTGCGATATTGCATCACAATCGTAAAATCAACATTCTAGCAATTTAAGTCTACCACCTTAAAAGTTTTCCTTCCCATTTTGCGATGCAGTACATTAATGAGCAATAAAGGCAGCGATAAGGGAACATTAGTGGCTCTTTAATATAGGTTAATGGAATTTATGTTAAAAAGCAGCTTGACATGATACGATATCTTTTCATCTGTGTTTGATTGAAATTCCTTTCTTGTCACCTTTTTAGGTTATTTGTATCATTCATTCTCATTGTCATTCTTACTTGTGTTTATCCGATAACTTCCGCTTTGCACCATTGCAGGAAAAATCCGCAGGGAGCATTGTTAGAAACAATGGGAAAGAAGGGAAAGACAACACCGTCCAAGAAATCATAAATGATTCCTCTTTTCTTCGATACTACATGTAGCAAAGATGAAGGAACTACGACATGGGAGGCCATGTACAACTTGTTAGAAGAGGAACACCCTAGGCCATTGGAAACAAAGGCCACAAAATATTCCCAGGAATCATCTGATGCCTCCTATATCAAAATGACATGCTCTTTCCTGCACTACATAGCTTCATGACCAAAGATAGTCCCATATATGGACATGGTCAAATGGGTAATTGACGAGACAAACATTACAAATTAAAAATTCAAGAATCACATGCAAGAGGTCATGGGGTCTTTTTCAGCAGACAACCTACGACTCATGTACCAGTTACTAGAGTCACAGAAGCTTTACAATAAACAGTTCCTTGAGCAATTTTCCAAGGAAAATGAAGACCCAATAGACGTCATGCGAACCTGGACAACAAGCGAAGGAAAACACAAACGAGATAAAACAGGTATCTACTATACAACATCCATTTCTCCCCCTCCTAGTTTCACAATAGCAATGCTATGTAGATTGTTTGATAAACCTGATAGCACCAAGTTTTCCCCGAAATGGCTTCCATTGATAGATGCAGTAGTGACTGCAACAATAATGAAATGGGCTTAAATTCTACCAGACAATTTGGCTAAGGCTATTATAGAATATAGAAGGAAGAGAAATTCTTCTCTAAGAGTGTTTCCACCCTTTTTCATGAGTGCTTTTGTAATGGATGCAATCTGTTTTAGTTCTAAATTTCTCAATATGGGATGGAAGTGGACTGTACTGGACCCGTTTCCCATCCATATGTACTATAAGATTTTGTGGGAATCTCAAATTCATCCCCATTTTTATAAAATTTGTCAAGGATTTATGCTATCCATCCATAAATAAGTGTACAACAAAACTACCCCTAGGTTTTCTAAAGAGGTCAAGGTAGATATCTTGCAAGTAACCAGATGGTTTAGGGAAGAAACCTTTACCTACATTAGAGTATTCAAGAGAATCGCTTCACCGTATGTTCTCCCATATTACGTCCCCGACAAATTAATGGCCAGAGAAATAGACTACCAAACAACAAGGGAAGGTGGATTAAGCAAAGGACTGAAAGAGAAGAAGGCCATTTGGCCTACATTCCCATTACAAGGTGGTGCATTTGTGCTACATGATTTTCGACATGCATGCAAAGAAGCAGACATTTCTAAATCTCTGAAATTAGCTACACTTCCAGGAAGGCAATATGACCCAAACGACACTGTTAAGAATTTTACTACTAGGGTAAAAGTAAAACCGTTCACCCACGAAGGGGACGCCTTTGATGACCTCTTCCTACAGGCAGAAACATATTCACTAGTGTTGAATTTGGCATTAGAACTTTTAACCCTAGATGATCTTAGGGCTTTCCATGTGTATATGGAAAAAAGATTATTGAAGGTCCTATTGGACCTATTACAGATAGAACCAATAAGGGAGCCAATTCCGAGTGTAAGATAGGAGGACAACTCCAAATAAAACTCTAAAGAATAAACCCAAGAGAGATCTACACATGAGTCAGATCACTCAGAGAAGAAGTCTCAAAATGGAGGAGGAAACACAAATAAAGAGTCTGAGAAGGAAACAGTTGGAACTACAGAAGAGATGGTCGAGCAAACCTCAGCAAAGAAATAAGCAAAAATTGCCTCTACATCAACTCAGTTAGGTAAAAGCTCAATTATTGACTTGGAATAGGAATCAAAATAGTTCAACAAAAATCTCCACATATATTCAAACCCGGAGCAAACATCTGAGATATAGACTCCTGAGAAAACCCAGTACAAGTCAAATCCGGAAACAATGGAGGAAGGAGTTAAGGGAACTCAGGACATTGAAATCATTCTTGCTACTCCTACTTTAGAAATTGTTTTGAGAGTTGAAGAAATACCTCCACTAGATGTATTTTACAGTCCTACCCACAAAGTTGTGGTCAAGAGACAAAGGAAGAAAAGAAAGATGGACGTTGTAGCTATTACAACTTCCGGAAATGAACCAATGGATATCGTTTGGAAGGACTCGCCCATGGACCCATATGAAAATCTCAAGAAATTTTGCAATTCACAGGAGCCTATGCCACAACAACTATTGACAAAGCAAGAGAGGTCCAAATGCTTATTAAGGAGAAAAAAAAACAATTTTGCTGTTAGAACAACAATTAGCTCAAGAAAAATCCAATCAACAACCATAATTACAAGTAGCCCAGCTCCAACAGGAATTTGAACAGATGAGAATACAACATCAGGCTAGCTTAGTAAAAAGAGATGCACATATACAAGTATGATAGATAAGCTTAAGGATAATCTGCAAATCGATGAGTTCATAAAGGAAGTGCTCAGTCTTAATTCCCAACTAATGCAACAGAAGGAAGTACTTTGCAAGAAGATCTTGCAGATAAGTCCTTATTGCGAAACCAGTGATAAGTTAACAAACCAAGTCATTGACATGAGACTTGAGTATGACTAAATCCATAAAAGGATTTCTGACTTTATCACATGGCAAGAATCAGAGGATGGGAGAAAGGCTGACCTACCAAAGCTGGAGGAATCTTATAAAGACATCTTGTTCACGGATTGGGATTCTCATTGAAACAAGTGAAAAGGGCAACAATGATAGTAGTGACAACAACAAACAACATAATAGAATCCATCAATGAAAATCTTCATGGCACCAATTTTGTTACATAATGTATACCAGGATTTCTTCCGAATGTCAAATAGTTAGAGCCAGTGGAGATAGGTAGCGCAGGAAAAGGAGGAGGCAATCAGACAACTAAGTAGGCTGAATTAGGAAGCATACTGTTAGTTTTTAGTGAAACCATATATCCAATGGATGATCTTGAGGTGCTTAACAACCTCCACACAAAATATGGTGCCAGCACTAACATACACCATATTTGTTGGGCATTTAGAATTTACAATCATCCAACCGACTCAGCTCAAGCTAATGGATGATATTTGCGATCTTAGATATCAAGTCCAAAGGAGTTAGTCATTTTATTTATTTTCTTTTAGTGTTATTTTTGCATATTTTGAGGAAGGTTGTTTAAACCTCCTCAGATATTTTTCTAATAATCTATTTTAGGACCTATAGTTTAGTATTTTATCATAATCATTCTTCGAAACATTGCACTTCTGTTCTTTTGAGGAGGTTCTGATGGAATTAATGGAACAAGATCTATTTTCTTTCAAATATCTAGCATGCTCTACTGAAATGCACATTTGTACTCTTAGAATGTGTTGGATTGATTGAGATTGGGTTAATATTTCTAAAGCACATGAGCAGGACTTGTCATATATGGTACTTTTATCTTATGATCTTGTTTTATTTATGTATCAGGTGATACTTCTTCTTTAAATTGTTTTATGTGTGAAATTCAGAATTACAATTTAGCATTATTGCACTTTTGTATGATGTTATCTTTGACTCTATTATGAATACATGAATGATTTTATATGCGATATATCTTTCTCAATCATTTTGTCTAACTATTTATCCAAAACTATTATTGTTAAACGATTTAACTTCTTATTGCAGTTGAATGATCTTTATTACCAATTGTTGTAGGACATCATTGTAGATCGGATATTGTATTTAATTATGGGTATATTTATAGCTAAACAATGTTAAAATAGGATATACGCATGTGTTTATTAGTCAGATTAGATTACACTTAGCTTAATAATTTTCCTGTTACATCATATATCACCCCACCAACAATATCAAAATATTTTCTGGGAAACTGGTCGCATTATCCCCAGTCGGAGCCACTAAACCAAACGGAAAAGGAGATGCTAACCAAGGTCCGGACCGTGTGGTTTTCCCCCTTGTTGTCGCAACGATTTTCAAGGCTTCAACAGGCTCATGCATTAATTTCTTGGTATGGAAGTATGGCAAGAAGATGAGGAACTATTTGTCTCTAAAGGAAAGTATGCTAATGAGATACTGAATAATTTCAACATGGAGAGCAGCAAACCCATGGAGACTACTCTAGTAGGTAATTAGAGGAAGGAGGACGCTACTTTAGGTGAAGTAGTGGAGGCTACTATTATAGACAGCTTGTGGATTCACTTATATATTTGGTGAACACATGATTGGACATGTGTTATGCAACTAAATAGCTTAGTCAAGCCATGGTTAAGCCAACCAAACTGTATTGGAAGGGAGCTAAAGATACCTCAGAGGCACCACTTAGTTTGGTCTTTGGTACACAATGACAGAGGAAGCAAAGCTTCAAGGCTTCGCAAATGCATATTGGGTAGGGAGTCGATATGAAAGAAAGAGCTCATCAGGGGGAATCTTCGGTATTGGGTCAACAATAGTTTCTTGTTACAATTGGAAGCAGAGATCAATTGCACTCAATTCAGCAAAAGAAGAGTACATGGTTGCTAGTCAAGCATCTTGTGAGGCTATCTGGATGAGGAAGATCTTTTTTGGGTTGTTTGGTCAGTAGATGGAGCCTATAGTAATTTACTGTGACAATCATAGTTGTATCAAACTCTCTGAAAAATCCATTTTTTCATGACCGATCCAAGAATATCAACATCCGGTATCACCATCTACGATATTATGTGCAGAGGAGAATCATGTTGTTGGAATACATTCCTACAGAGGATTAGGATGTAGATATTTTGACAAAGGCATTATCAAGATGAAAATTTGAATTTCATAGGGGTAGGATCGAGGTAGCAGATAATCCCTTTCTTGTTGAGAGGGAGTGTTGAAAATAGCAACAAGAAAATCCTAATTTAATTTTTTCCTTGAATTAAATTAGGAATTAAATTGTAATTCTAATTCTCATAGCAACTTGTAATAGTTAACTAAGTTAATATTACTTAGTTAGATTAGTTAATTCGATTTGGGAGTCTATCTAGAGTCATGTAGGGTGGTTCATAAATTTTAGGGGCCCAAGTTGAGTTATTTTGAGTTGTAATTATTTAATTCAATTTAACTAAGTTAAATTCAGTTAAACCAGTTCCAACTAATGGAGGAATTAGTGTAAGATCCAATAGTGGGGTGTAACGTACAGTAGTGGGGTGTAACTAGCACTACTCAACCAGTAAACTAAACATTCACTACAATAAACTCATGAATGTTAGATCAGAGAAAGACCTAGTTGATATTAGATTTCAGGGACAATGTACTATCAGTTGTATAATCATTCGAATTGCATAGTTGGTGCATGAAATC
This sequence comes from Pinus taeda, assembly GCA_000404065.3. Taxonomy (NCBI): domain Eukaryota; kingdom Viridiplantae; phylum Streptophyta; class Pinopsida; order Pinales; family Pinaceae; genus Pinus; species Pinus taeda. Next base: position 108,778 of record APFE031083283.1, on the reverse strand, counting down.
AAAGGAAGGCCTATGATGGATTCGTATTTATGGATGAGGAATTTCCAAATTAGATATGGACTAATTACCTAGGAAATTGCATAAAGAAATAGGAGCTTGGAAGGTGGCAGATAGAGCTTGTTTGTGAAGCAAAAAGATAGATTGTGATAGTGCAGAGTTTGCTCGGGCTTGAGAAAAGCATTGTAATATTCTAATTGTTTTTTATTAATGCAATATATAGATAGCAAGGGTTTTTAGTTGTGGCTTTCCCCAGAAAATTATTGCTTTATGTGTAATTGAATTCTTCCTTTTTCTTCTTTGTGATTTCATTGATCAATTATTGTTTCCATTGATGAATCGAGTAGATTCAAGTCAATTTTTTAATCATATTACAATCTGCAGTTTGAATCTACATAGAATTCCTACATGTGGGTTGGTGCCTCCTACAAGTTGGTGCTTTCATAAATCCAAAGAGTTGCAAGTTTGTGCTTGTAAAAAAATCTTTGAATTTGGTGCTTCACATGGCGCTTCTGGTAAGCTAAACACGTGTCTAGAAAAGGAGAGAGTTGAAGCATCATGCTAGTGGGTGCTATCAAATAATCAAAAGGATTTGGTGCTTCCTGTGGGTGGTGGCTCACAAACAATCGATGTAATAGATTAGGTTCTCTTATTTTACATCAATAAAAACAACAATATTTCAAGATTTTTCCTCGAAATGGTTTCCACATAAAACCTCTTTGTCTCATGTGTTTGCTACTCATGACATGTATGCTTGTATGGGTTGGTATGGATGTTGTTTCTTGGACATTGGATAAACCAATTCTCCTCATGTGTTTCGTGACATGGACTAACCACCTTTCATGGATCCTTATCTCTAGTGATGCAATTGTTGACTAACACATGTGGGTTTTGGTCTAACGACAATTGTGATTCCCAACAAGTGGTATAAAAGTGTAGGTCACGAGTTTGATACACACCTGACTTGTGTTGAGGGGGATATTGTTGGACATTAGATAAACCAATGCTCCCCATTTGTTTTGCAACATTTACTAACCGCCTCTCATGGATCCTTATCTCTGGAGATGTAATCATTGACTAACACCTAGAAGTTTTTGCCTAAGGAAATCGTGATTCCCAACATTGTTATGGTTTGTTAATGATTTCTCTCATATGGACGATTTCCATGTTTGAATGAAAAATAAGTTGGCATAAAAGTTAAAATTAGCCTTAATACTTATTCACTCCCTCTTTTAGTATGAACATTGTTTCCAACAAATGGTGTCAAAGCAAGGTTCCTTCAAGAATAACTTAACCACTTGAAGGCAGATCAAAGGGAAACAATGGCTAATTAAATTTGGCTAAAAACAGAAGGATTTCCATTTTTAAATGGATCAGACTATGAGATCTGGAAGATCATAATGGACTCCTACTTGATGATAGTCAATGAAGAAATTTGGTTGACTGTGATATATGGAGAAAGGAATCAGTTCAATACATAATCTAAGGAAATTACCATGAAAGGGTTGTTTAAGCCAGATGTTGATAAAGTAAGGAATTGTGAGACAACAAGGGAAATGTTGGACAAACTGCAATGCCTATGTGGAGGATATATCCATGTGGCTCAAGAGAAGGTTGAATAACCTTGCTACTCAAGAAGTGAACTAGAACATGTAGCTACTAGTGATAAGAAGGCATCTAAAAGGAAAGATGCTCAAAATATTGAAGATATTTCTTCCTATGAGCAAACTGTTGATCATCACTCCAAGGATGGTGAAGAAGAAGACCTGGATGAGACGCCATGTGACTCTGAAGGTAAGATATTTCTTTCTAATAAATGTAAAGAAATAGTTCACTTATTATCTAGATTTTCATGTGAATCACTTGAGGATAGAGATAGCCATGCATCTAGTAGTAGTAATGAAGATAGACCTACTTTAGTAGCGATAGAAAAATAGGGATCCTCTAAAGAAGAAGAGGGATCCAAAATGTTCTCATACATAGGAGAAAATGAGAGTACCCTTGAAAGTGATGAAGATGGAATGCTCCTCAAACTTGTGGAATATTCAATGGACACAGAGATGGGTTTAGATCTCTATAGTGGCTTAGCTAGCACCTCTCATAGTGAAGAAAATGATCTTGACGAAAGGATCCATTTGAGGAAGAATTTGATCTTTGATCTAAAAGAAATCAAGGAGCTATCAAAAGCAAATCTCAAGAAAAAAGAGCAATTGCACGAGTATGAGTTTGAGAATTAGAATTTGAGAAAGAAAAAAAGTCATTATTAAGAAGAGGCTAGCAGGTCGAGTAGCATGTTGACCAATCAACCAAATGATAGAGAAGCTTACTGTGAGAGACTACAAGTTGAAGTAGTCTCATTGAGACATGATCTAGAAAAGAAAAATGACGAAGTGTCTCAACATCAGAAGCTTGGGGAGAGGAAGAAATTCTTGGATGAGATGCTTGCCAAGAAAATACCCTCTTTCATCACTGGTTTGGGTTTCGAAGAAGAACCAAGCTCCAAGAAGGAAAAGGATGTAAGGCCAACCACCCATGTAAGGGAAGTTGGAAATTTCAACAATAACAAAGTAAAAGAAGTTGTTGTACAATAACAACAACAAGGAAAGCAACAACAACAAGATAAGGAAAGGCAACAACAAAAAGATAAAAAGCAACAACATAAGAAAGCTATCTAGCAGAAAGAAATAGTTCAAGGAAGTAATGCAAGCTTCCATGGAATGCATACAAATAACCACCATAAGTCCTTTCCAATTCAAGGACAAAGCTTTCAATGAAAAGGTAACTTATGTCATCAAAACACTTTTCATGGTTTTTTTTTTTTTTTTTGCAATAGTTTTGGACATAAAGCCATAGACTGTAGATGGCATGCAAAAAAACAAGATATGTTGGGTAGAAGAAATCTAATAATGCAAAAAGTAGCTAGGTGTAAGCATGTTGGCAGTGATAGAAGTTTTGATAAGAATGTTGTGAAGAATAGTAACTTCTCAGCCCCATTCTCATGCTATGACGAATGCTACACTTGTGGAAATCTTGGGCACAAGAGAGCAAGTTTTAGATATGAGAAGAAATGGCATTCTTCTCAGCATATACATGCAAATGTAGCAACTCGAGATTTGAAGACAAGAAGAAACAATGGAGTAGAGGAATACAAGGTTGTCTTTAGTGCTTTATGTCAAAAGATAAGAATGAAAAGAGGAGGAATAAATAAAAATAAAAATAGGAAGAATAATCCTCCTACTCTTGTAGAAAACCCCTTTGTAAGTGAAAAAGGAAGCAAGAAGAATTGGTTTAAGAAATAGGAGTTGAAGGCAAAGATTCCTCTAGTCATGTACAACCAAGAGAAAACTCAAACATGGGAAAAGAAGGAGCTGAAAAGAAATGCCTCTGTCAGGACTCATCCATTCAAGGTTTGGAAGAAGAAGGAAGAATATATGATCAATGGGAGTAGATCCTCTGTTTTTCTTCATTAAAAGAGGAGAATGGCCTCAAGGGAGGCCAAATAAGTCAGATGAAAACATAAAATCTCATACAAACAAGATGCATCTCAACAATGAAGGTGTGATTGAGCCCCTTGCTGATTACAATAATGTATTTGTTTATTTCAACAATATCTTATGTTCTGAAGAGAAGATGAGTTGCAATAGAAGTGTGGAATGACAGGAAGTCCACAATCAAGTTAGGTCTACAGGATCAGTCCCCACATAGAAGAAAAGAAGTGGATGTAGGAGATCAGAGAGAATTGGCTCAAGGGGAGCTTCTTTGATAGCAATAGGGGGAAATAATTGTCAGCCTCAAGAAGAAATATTGCACAGGGAATGAAAGGTTTTCATATAAGGTGAAATACCCTTATTTCATTTTATATTGTTTATCTAATTTTTCCCTAGTAGTCTCGTGCTCCTGAAACACAATTGGTACAAGATTTGCATGTCCCTTAACCTTCAATTGGTATCACTATGTCAATTGGTAGTCTTGGTTTCATGTGGAGAAAACTTTTGGAAAAATAGAATTTCTGTCTGAAGGGAAGTATTAGAGTTTTCCTGGTACATTATACAATCTGTATCATTTTTAATTTTGCAATTGATATTATTTAAGAAAAAATCCATATTTGGAGTAGTTTGACCTCAGGTGGAGAAGAAGTGGTTAATATGCTCAAGAGAAAGCCATTAGTGGCTCATGGTAGGAGAATTGTGGAAGTAGCATGAGGATTGGTCATCAAAGTGAAAAAGTGATGAGGTTGAGGTTTTGCCATCAATTCCAAAGGGGGAGATTGTTGGACAATTGGAATTGTATATTTATGTAGTGGAAGTAAGTGCGTTGGCATTGATGTCAAAATCCATGCTGGGAGGTCAAGTTGGGAATTTGGTATTTCCTGACAGTTAAGAAGTGTGTTGCCATTGATTTCAACCAGATTAGTATAGATGTATGTGCTAGAATGATATTAGGCAAGACAACATGTTGTGACTATATATCCCTTCTGCGGACATAAGCGATCTCTCTAGCCCAATGAGTGGCTCTAGCAAAAAGCTGAACAAACTAATGTAGACTTTCCTAGCTTATGTTGAAAAATAAAGAGAGAGAGAAACCTACCTCACTTTGATGCTAAGTGCTCAACCCTTTGATGATGATCTAGATCCCTTAGCTTCCAGGCTTGCTCCTCACTATTCCTTGCATATGAATACCTATAAGAGAGATCAAAAGACAACAAGAGATACAAGAGCATACATAGTATATATCAAACATAAACTACTTGATAGATCAAGGAGTATCAAGCTAAATGAATAAATATTTAGACACTTATGGAAAGTGAACATGAGATGTATATATTAATGAATAAAAAATGGAAGCCTACAACCATTGGCTTGATGTTGAAGACCTCCTTTCAGGTGGAATTCCAAGTCCAAGCCAAGACTCTTCAAGCACTCCTTCTCCAAATTATATGGGAAACATTTGGGCATAATCTCAGCATAAGAATGCAAGAAATCAATGAACAACCATTTGGGGATTTAGGCGACTTGATTTATAGGAAGGAGGAGGGAGTTAGGGATTCACAAAAGAGGGAGGAAGGTCCACATCTCAAGGGGAAGGACCTTAAAGGTAGGATCAAGAGCTCCAAATGGGAGAGCTCGACCATATATCTAACCAACAACATCCAGCGCGTTATTCTCGAAGTTTCTAGCATGTGAAACTTCTCCTCCATTTTTGGAAAACTTGCTAGAAGAGGTTGAACGCAAGATTTCATATCAAAACCCACACTAGCAGCGCTAGGTCAAATAACTGCAACTTTCCATCAGCACGGGAAAATAGTGGAGCAAATAGCATTGGTCTTGATATTTAGGGTTTCAGTAAACCTTCTACAGAATTGACTTAGGGCAATTTTCCTTCCATTTAGGGATGTTTTAATATGTGTTTCATGATGAGTACACTTTATAATTGTCAACATTTTGGCACTTCGGTTGTGGAACAGGAAGTGAACAAGAAGTGTGACAAAATATTGTGTCACATATGCCCCCTAAAGCATGATGGTAGAATAGGGAGTGATGGGTGAAATTCTTTACAAGTCAAGACAAGGACCAGAAAAACACTGTTAGGAGACCTGCAAGTCAAGCATATACATATACATATCTGATATCTTTGATATCAACATGCCTAGTGACACATCTCTGAATAGGCATCTAATAATACATGAATCCATGGCATGGATGCAAGAATTCGAATAGAAGGGATCATGTGCATGGATCCATGGCATGGATGCAACCATTCTAATAAAAAGGATCATATATATGGACCCATGGTGTGGTTGCAACCATCTGTATAGATGGAAACATGTGTTCAATCATGAATAACTCATAACTCCATGCAATATGGATTTATTAGATGAAACCCAGTGTCTTCATATCTATCTTAATCCAGTCAATGTATGAATTCTACCATGTGAATAGATGTGTCGAAGTCAAACATGATAAAAAACCACCTAATTACCAGCCATTGATGTAAACTGTTAACATGCATGAGATAAACCACTAATAATGACAATGACTCTCAAGGTACAGCAACACAATCTACGAGCCTGAATAATGAATCTGAAGTTGAACACCCGTAGAATCATTCGATCGAAGGCCAATGATTTAAACCTATCATTGAATGCAAAGAACTTTCCATTGAGGCATGCAAGCTCTAAGGTACTAGAAGGGATTTTCTAGATAATCTTCTTGGATAATGATCCGAAGTCGACAAGAAATGTTCTATCGAAGGAGGGCCATAATGTATCCCACATCATTGACATAAGACAAAAGATGTAGTAGAGTAGGCAAGTTTGATTCAGGAATGTGGCATAAAAGTCAGACAATGTATAAGTAGTAAAAGACTATAGATGGGACTTCCCTTAAACATATTGGTGACACGACTCCGGAATTTGGCAGCATTGGACTCAACATAAGATCATAGGTCATATAAAAAATGCAGTATAATCATATGAGAGGAAAAATGGATTTCCCAAATTCAGGAAGGCAAGTGATGAAGTGAGGATAACCCAAACCTAACACGATCAATAGATAAGTGTCATGTTTAAGAGCGACATGTTGCCTTTACACAAAATACAAGAGATGTTCTCTTTCATTCCCCCCCACTATTTCTAGTGAGTACCCCATTAATTTTTATTGAAATCTTGAAGGGGATAGCATATGCTTTCCATATAAATTCATCCTTTTGATGATTCCATCCTAGTAAGTTTAACAAGTCCTAGGAAGGAGAAACTCGGTCTCGTCATGGTGATAAGTCCCGCGTCATTTAAGTTTTATGAGTCTGACAGAGGTAAAACTCGACATCTTTTTCATGTTTAGAGAGTTTGAAAAAGAGGTGAAAATGAAAAGTCCCAAGTTCCCCTTTCGTAAATCGTCTCTTAAACCTGAAAAGGTAGAAAACAATATCCAAGAGTAGAAACTTTGACTAAGGTATTCATTTTTTGTACAATATTCTATCTCAGTCTGGAAAAGTGTTAAACTTATACTGAGTAGAAATCATGTCATTTACTTTAACGAATTCGAAACGACAAGTACTCGGAAATCTTTTCATGTTTTGAGAGTCAGAAAAGAGCTTAAAGATGACTCTAGGGGGGTTCTTTTTGGTTTAGTTTTTACGATTATGAAAAAATGATAAAATAAAACCCATTGAATCAGTCAAAATTAATCACCATCGACATGCATCTATGATTTATTGCTGCACAAGTAAATGCACGTCACCAATTTTCGAGGAAAAATATTGAAATATGCCCTAATTTGGGAAAAATGTCTTTTAGAAACTTATAAAAACTAAAAAAAGTAATTTTTTTTTACCATTTTACCATTTTGTAAATTAGAGTGAATTTTTACCCTATTTTACCCCGATCTTCAAGCGAGGAGTGTGATCAATCCCAAACACCATTCATCTAGTTGTTTATTGTAGGTAAGAGATCTATCCCTTCCTTCAATTTGGTTGTAATTTCATGGATTTTCATCCATAGATCAGGTTGTAAGGAGGGTTTAGCAAAATTTTATGTGGAGGGAAATCAACACTGGTTTTACCCATTAGACGTGCATTTCTCACCTTGTGGAAAATTGTGGTGGCGCAAGAATATATAGAAACAGTCGCACTAATGCAGAGTTGCGAAATTTTTGGAAAATACTCCATGTTTAATGATTTTTTCTCAAATTTGTTTCCATATATGTTCATGAAATGTTGTTTTATGGATGTTCCATAGGTAAATCAACAAAAAATGGTGATCGAGTGGAAAGAAAGAGGGCACGAAGCCGAAGAAAATCAAGCAAACCAAGACCCAAATTGCATTGCTACCCTTCAAGCAATTGGGTTGCTAAAATTCTCCAGTATTCGTGGGATTAGAACCCAACATGAGTTACTACAATATCTGGTTGATTAGTGGGATGTAAGCCGCCAGTTATTCATCATTGGGGATCATGAGCTTGATATTGACATCTCAGATATATACTCCACTAGAGGGTTGTCCAGGAGGGGAGAACTGATTCAGCTATCCAGTCCTCATCCTGTTGGGGAGAGCACGAATACCCTGATTGCAATGCATTGCCTAGTTTCCCAAAAAACCAAGAGTGGGAAGGTTGATATCAAGACCATCACTAATATCCCACTAAGGAAAAAACTATATACCAAGGCTTGAGTTGTTGGAGCACATGCATTACATGAGGAAACAAAATCTCATTTTCAGTATGTTGTAGACTGCCTAAATTCCACATTTTTCAACTGGTGTAAGGGATTGTTGGTTAATATGAATGACCAACTTATCAAGACATGGAAGCTAAAACTGTTCAAGTACGGATCCATCCTGGTGACATTCTTCTTGGAACGTGTACCATTGTTTCGTTATTAGTGGATAGAGGTGGATGCCCTAGCGCTCAGAGATCCACAATTACTGAGATGGGGTGAGTTGATTTCTCGATGTTGAGGTGGTCAACAAATGTCATTCCATCCGGTATTTTTGGATGGCTGTGTCAATAGCTAATCATGGTCAATGATTGGGCATATGTGGCACAAATTTCTGAGGGGATCCTGATCTCCCACTTCCACCTGGTACATGGTGGACCGATGCAGGTAAAAACTATTTTTAAAGCTTTTGAAGTTTTTGATTTTCTTTTTATATGTGTGCTGAGATTTGATACTTGTGATTTTTTCAAATGTTGGACAAAATAGACCTCCAATGGTTTCTCCGATAGCTAGATGAGTGGTATGATAGATCGAGGAGGAGGCACCCCATGAGGAGGGAGCTGACCCAATCATAGAGGTGGAACACAACCTGGAAGTCTTGACAAGAGGCATTTTAGAATATGCGTTAATTGATGAGGTGCCATTGCGATATCAAAGGCATACTATAGGGGTGTTTGCCAAACTGCATTAGGTGTTGAACCGAGTCATCAGAGCCATGTCGTGCTACCATGAGCACCATGTGAGAGAATATCCTATCTCTAGTATTTATTTTCCGCACTTATGTAGGCTTGAGAAGCCATGTGTCTCATAACACAGATTTTGACATTTTGAAGTAATAAAATTTTTGCAAACACTCTATATTTACATGTTTTCTTGTTTATTTTTCCTACTATGTGATGATTTTTATTTTACATATGTCGTAGATATCTATCTGATACATAATTAGCCAATGTATCTGTTAATTTGTTCAAACGTCTTGAAATATGTTGATAAGTGATATAATCAAAATCTCGTTCCAAGAGATGAACTCACAAATAAATTCTCAAAATATTAGTGTTTCTAACTGAATATTTTCTTTTAAGTTGTAGTACAATGAGATGTGAATCAAGATTAATGACTAACTCTCTAATGCCAAGAGCCATTGCTTATGACAAAAGCTCGATAACCGCACTATATTCGACAATGTTATTAGTAGTATGACCTAAACATATGCCTTGTAAATTCACTAACTCACCATTAGGGTCAGAGATTGCCCATGCGGTGGAAGACAAATTCCATCAAAAAAACCGACATAAAGGTTCGATGACATCTGCAAACCAAGTAGAACACTTGGTAAGCAGAGTAAAACACATTTACAAAAATAAACAAACACACCAAAACCAAACTGCACACTAATGAATCACAATAATGTACAAAGTATTTACATGAAATCATGCATAATACTTCTTGAGGTAAAGCCCATTTTGGGGCTCAACCAACTCATAGGCACCTTTTTGTAATACGCGTTTAACAATGTAAGGCTCATGCCACATTGGCTTGAATTTCCTAGCTCCCAATTTATCATTCATTTGATCGTATAAGAAGACCAAGTCACCTTCAACAAAAACACGGGGAGTAACAGTTTTATCGTATTGTGCTTTAACTAGTTTATTTTGAGCTTTAATTACTAATGCAACAATACAACGAGTTTCATCAAGCCTTTCTAGGTAAAGTAATCATTGCTCCTCCGATGAAGTGCCAGGTAGTAACTCAACAACTAGTTGTAATGAAGGAATCTGGCATTCAATCGAAAGGGTTGCCTCTAGACCATACACCAAATGAAGGGGTGTGAACCCAATTGTTGTCTTAGCTGGGGTTTGGTATGCCCATAGAGCTGAAAATAGCATAAGGAGCCAATTTCGTTTATCCATCCCAATAGTATGTGAAGCATTGTAACCAAGACTATGCTGACTGCCTCAACTTGGCATTTTGCCTATGGATAGTAAGGAGTTGATTTGTCGTGACGCATACCCAACAGAGAAGTAATATTTGTCATCATATAATGTCGAAAATGAGAGCCATGGTTGGTGACGATGGCTTCAGGGACACTAAATCGAGCTATGATGTGATTAAAAAGGAATTGAGCTGCAATTTTACCATCAATAGCATGTGTGGGCATCGCCTTGGCCCATTTAGTGAAATAATCGACGGTGACGATGATATAACCATGCGCCCTAGCTGAGTGAGGGTTACATGTCATGAAATCAATACCCCAGTGGAGTCACCATTTTGTTATGAAGATAAATCCCTTCTATAGACATAAGCGATCTCTTTATCCCAATGAGTGGGTCTAGCAACAAACTGAAGAAACTAATGTAGACTTTCCTAGTCTATGTTGAAAATTAAAGAGAGAGAGAGAGAGAGAGAGAGAGAGAGAGAGAGAGAGAGAGAGAGAGAAACTTACCTTGCTCTAATGCTAAGTTCTCAATCCTTTGATGATGACCTCGATCCCTTAGCTTTCAGGCACCCTCCTTACTATCCCTTGTGTCTGAATACCTGTAAGAGAGATCAAATACAACAAGAGATACAAGAGCATACATAGTATATATCAAACATAAACTACTTGACAGATCAAGGAGTATCAAGCTAAATGCATAAATATTTAGATATTTATGGAAAGTGAACATAAGATGTATATATTAATGAATAAAAAAGGGAAGCATACAACCATCGCCTTAATGTTGGAGACCACCTTTTGGGTGGAATTCCAAGTCCAATCCAAGAATCTTCAAGAACTCCTTCTCCAAGTTACATGGGCAACATTTGGGCATAGTCTTAGCATAGGAATGTAGGCAATCAATGACCAACCATTTGGGGATGGAGGGGATTTGATTTATAAGAAGGGAGAGGGAGTTAGGGATCCACAAAAGAGGGAGGAAGGTCCACATCTCAAGGGGAAGGCCCTTAAAGGTAGGATCAATAGCTCCAAATGGGAAAGCTTGACCATATCTCTACCGAACAACATCAAGCTCGTTGTTCTCGAAGTTTCTAGAATGCTAAGCTTCTCCTCCATTTTGGGAAAACCTGCGAGAAGAGGCTCAATGCAGAATTTCATATCAAAACCTGTGCTTGCAACGCTAGGTCAAAGAACTGCAACCTTCCATCAACACGGGCAAGCAGTGGAGCAAAGAGTACTGGTCCTGAAATTTAGGGTTTCAATCAACGTTCTCTAGAATTGACTCAGGGAAATTTTCCTTCCATTCTTCAGGGATGTTTTAGTATGTGTTTCATGATGAGTACACTTCATATTTGTCAACATTTTGGCACTTCGGGATGTGGAATAGGAAGTTAACAAAGTGTGACCAAATATTGTGTAATACAACATTGATGTCCACTAGGCTAGTTGTAATGGGAGCATATGCTAGCATTGATGTGCTTGATGTGTCAAGATCAAGGGGAGTGTTATGGTTGCTACAATCTCTGATAGAGAATCACCATAGTAGAAGGCTTATTAGAAAATCCATAAAAAGAAGACTATGGTGGTTGGGAGTCCCATAATGCCTCCAAAGAGAAGGCTCTAGGCATAAGAAGAAGGGTCAAGGTGAAAATAACAACAGAGAGTTTGTTGCCACTTTGCAAGTATAAAATGGGCTCAAAGACTACATCATACCTTCTCCACTAGAAAGTGACCTAAAAGAGCTTTCCAATTATATGTGGAAGTTTGTAAATCGCCTCCTATATAAGGAGTTATCCCCAGTAAAAGTTTGGTAACTTAAGCCATGAAAGTAGAGTTAAACTGTAATTAGAGGAGTCTTGGCGCATAACCAATTTGGAAGCAATGCCAAACTCAGCAGAGATGATGGTGGAGCCTATACACTAAGAAGGAAGTCCTCAGAACCTTAGAAGGCTTAGAACCTCAAAATATTAGAGGTCAGAATATCAAAGAAAGGAATATCAGGACCTCAAAGGTTTATTTAAAAGAGACTCAGAGTGGCCCAAATATTGGGAGTCAATTATCGGAACATTGGATATTGGAAGGGTTGAGGAGGAATAATATCAGAACCCCCAAATATCAGAAGGTTGGCATATCAGAAACTCAGAGCCTAGAAATTTCAAAACTTCGAAGATCAGACTCTCGTAAGTTCTTAATAATTGAATTTTTTTAAAAGCATCAAGGTTGTGTGGAGTAGAGAATTAAAAAGAAATTTGTTGCAAAACCAAAGAACTAGGCACCCTTTGTCTCTCCTCCAATAGGACATGTGACAGTAGGTGATTGGCCCTTAGGAGTTGACAGTGGCAGATGACGTCAGCATGATGTGGTTTTACGAAGCATAAATGGAAGTCAGATTCAACATTTTGGGTGCCCTAACAGGGAAAATCTATGTGACACATGTCACCACTAAGGAGTCACCATGTGGAGATGATGACATCAGCGTGACGTCTTCTCAGAGGTCAGTATATCAGAATTCATAGGTCTTGTAATTCTTGTGAAAATAATATTTGAAAAAGTTATAATGAAAGAGGCTCTGCTGTGTTCATGCTTGGTTGAGGAAACTAATAGAACCAAGGGTGTGGAGCGAGGCTTAGCACCTAAGTGCTATGGAGCATATCGAAATTTGGAGATTTCAGAACTCCACTTTAAATGAATTTTGGAGGAGGTTACGATATGTGGAGCTTCCAATGTTGGTAGCGCTTAGTTGTGGAAGCCCCGAGAACCAAGGGAGAAGAGAAAATAAGGTGAAGAGAAAATACACAAGGAGATAGTCCCACGATGGGATGCTGAAGGCATTAGCACCTAAGTGTTATGTCGTTGTCACAACTCCCAGTCCCATGGAGGAAAATAAATAAGGTGCTAAGAAAAAGGGGCTAAAGTCTAATTGGGATCTCACAATTTTGTAAGCTTGTGTTAATAAAAAATTACGATCTGTTGGAGCTTTGAAACTGCAATACAAAGGAGTATGAAGTCGCCGGTCATAGGCAGTGGTTCTTTGGTGGAGATGCGATAAAGAGCTAAGTAGAAGAGGATAAAGGTCAATCATAATATTTTAATATCGTAACATCTTAATAGAGTTACAAGATGTTTGGGCTCCAAAATTGCACTGTGGTGTAAAATCTTTGATATAGTAGCACAAAGGTATTGAAGGACGGTTTAGTCTGCAACTAAGTAAATGCATGCAGAAGGGTTGGTGCCATAGGAGTAATGAATACTGCAGAGATTATTGAGTCAAGGAAACAAGGACCACGATTCACAGGTTGAAGTAATCGAGTATGCTGGTGAGTTGAGACAAGTCATCTTTGTTCTCCTGTGCATGTTTCATGGAATTAAATGAAGAATATAGAAGCCATGTTGAAGTACCTCTCAAGCTCTATGAGCCATGAATAAGCATGGGAGAGCCTCGTTATAGTGTGCAGGTGGACTGACAATTAATTCTCAGTATGGAGAAAAGTTTAGGAGCCCATTCCCAGAGTTTAATGTTGCAGTGGAAGAATTTGAGAAAATATAAACAACATCAGGATGGAGAAGCCATTGAGAGGTACACTCTGAGAGCGTGAATGATAGAGTGATGGCTAATAAAGACTACATTTATCACAATGACATAATTCAAGCTAGTCAAATGAAAACAACATAATGGAAATCCATGCAGGAGTACACTCTCGGGAATTGTGTATGACAACAAAGGAAACATCAATTAGTGTGCAATAGAGGAACAAAACCCACGATTGTAGTTGAGCAATGGGGGGGAATAAAAATTGTTGCTAGAGAGAGTTATGTGGAGAGCTTTGTGTGTGTGTGTGTTGTTTTGTGTGAGGCCAAGTGATCATGTTCAGATGACAAGAGGCTTAGAGTGCCTAGATAGAGGAAAGATACCTTGAGAGAGAGAATGGTCTACTTTGCGAAAGGATGAAAGTGCCAACGAAGAATAAGGAGGCCAAGAGCCTATGTTGCTAAGAGGAGGCTAAGTGAGCCTATGTTGTGTAAGAGGTCGTGAGATCCTATGGGATAGAAGGGGATAAGTGATCCTGTGTTATGTGAGGAGCCGAGAGAGCCTATGGAATAGAAGGGGTTGAGTGTTGAAGTGTATGTTGTTGAAGAGTAGAGGACAAAGTGTTGCGTGGACTGTGATGAGTGACTGGTATTGAGAAGAACAACAAGTTACAATAGAGTGAGAAGAGGATAGAGAGTGTTGCATGGGTCGAGGGTTGTGGTGAACAAAGTTGATATCAGGCAGAGTGGCTGCCATCTATAGTGAACATTAGTTCCTATTTGAGTGTGGGTTGGAGTTTGCATATAGGAAGTCAGTGCTTCCATCTCTAGTGGGTGCTTGAGAATGTTTGGGGGTTGGTGCCTCTTGCAAGTTGGTTCTTGCATAAACATAAGAAGCTACAAGTTGGTGCTTGCAAAAAATCCATGAAGTTGGTGCTTCACATGGTGCTTCTGGTAAGCTGAACAGGTGTCTACAAAAGGAGGGAGTTGGTGCTTCTTGTGAGTGGTGGCTAACAAACAGATTGATGTAATATAGTAGGTTCTCTTATTTTACATCAATAAAAACAACAATCTTTGGTGTTCTTTTCCCAAAAGGGTTTCCACGTAAAAACTCCTTGTCTCATGTGTTTTCTGCTCATGATGTGTATTCTTGTGTGGGTTGATATGGCTGCTATTATGGTTTGTTAATGATTTCTCTCATATGGATGGTTATAAAGTTTCAATGAAAAATAAATTGGCATAAAAGTTAAAATTATCCTTAATATTGATTCACCCTCCCTCTTAGTATTAACATTGTTTCCAACACTAATTATGAATTATAAAATAGAATAAAATGAAAAAAAAAAACCTTCAATGAAATTCATTTTTTTAAAATAATACAATGAGAGGTATCTACTCCTTTTAATAATGAAAGGTTAAGGTGACAAATATTTTAGTTATTCATTCTTGATTATTGATATTCAATCTTCAAAATATTTTGTATTTTCATATTCTTTAATTTTTAAGTTGTAATTATAACTATGAATTTAGATGGAATGACAAAGTTGAGCATGGATGAAATTTTCTAAGAATGGATGTCTAGTATTCAAGAAGTTGTTACTGGCCAAACTAGGAATGGTATTGTGTTTGATTGGGGCTCCAACTTAGGATCTCTCATATAATTCTTCATCGCAAATTCATATCATAATGATGTAGTTGCATAGGCCGAACACAAAAAAGCTTACGAAGACTGGACAAGAGCTTACCGATGTGATGGGATGGTCACATGGTAATGCTGGGAAAAAATGTAAATGTTTAGAAAGTTTGAATATTTAATTTAGGAATGAGAATTTTTTTTATAATAAGTCGGAGGAGTTATTTTCTAATGTAAAAAAATAGTTTTTAGTTTCCCCTATTTTGTGTAGAAGTGGAAGATATTCACATTTTTGTGACTCTTGGTTGTCATGGTCGGTTTCTTTTGGGAAACAATAAGAAAATAGTGTTTGGCAAGTTCCACAGTGGGGGAGAAGCTCCAGAGAGAAGAGAGGAGAGAGGAAGGAGAAGAGAGGAATTTGTTGTTTCTCTGTGTAACTATAATTATGAGTTTACAAATGCATTTACTTTCCAATCTGTGTGAATCAGAAGGTATTTCTATGTGAATGGTGTAATGAACAAAAATTAGGATGTAAGTTATGTGATTGTCAAATAAATCGAAGCTTTGTGGTTACATTGAATCAATTTCTTCCATGAACTGTTATTAATTCATAATTTATTCCTGTGTGTTTGGTCATTTTGAGAACCTATAATTTGTTAAATTTATTTACATCCAAATATGGTACATTGTGGTTTTGATCATTGTGTGATTATTCATGTATCTTTGGCATTCGTGTTGTAATGGATTCAAAACCCCGTGGAGGAATGTTTTGTGTTATTACATATTGCATGGAGTTATGAGTTATTCATGATTGTACATACGTTTCCATCTATACGGATGGTTGCAACCACATCGTGGGTCCATATATATGATCATTTTTATTAGAAAGGTTGCATCCATGCCATGGATCCATGCACATGATCCCTTCTATGCCACGAATAAGAATTTAGTGAGATGCCATTAACATCCTAGTTTAGAATGAACTATTACATTAGTTGAAAAACATCCTACCTAGGTGGTAGGGAAAAATAATGCCTCAGCATTAGTCAAACCTCTTCCCAACTTTAAATGTGATCCTTATGAGTATTCTACCATCTAGATGGTGTGGACTATAATGTCACATCAAAAGTTTGTACCAACTACTAATTCTCTTAAACATCCCCTATATCATCGAAGATGGTAGGCTCTTGTTGTTTTTCACCTATCCATTGCACTGACCTAATCAAAATGCAACACAAAGATGTAATGTCATGGTTTCATTATTGCTAATCTTGATTGGATTCTTTCTTTTAGGCATAAGAGGAAATGATATCCCCACCCATAGCTCCATCGATTGTTGGATTTATATAGTTATCTTGCATTGTATCCATCAAGTTATACAATTTTTTAATTTCTACATCATCTAAGATATTGTCTATTATATTTATGTGCTAGTCCACTAAAGTAGGATTGATCAGTCAAATTTCACTCATTTCACTAGCTTCAAAAGACATCCCCCCACACGCCGCCCCAACCAATCCACACCTTGAGCTTTGTCAAATTAATGATGGCCTTTTTTTCGTATTCCATTAAAACCCAAAGAGGGTGTGGTAAGTATCCTTTTTGTGATTTTCTTGGTAACCTCATAATCTACCATTTTTTCACAATAATTTTGAGATTGACCTCAACATTTTATAGGTGAATAATGGAGAGATTATGCATTGGTTATCTAGCCACATTTAGATGCATGGGTATATCAAATGCAAGTTGCCCATCATTTCCCATGATTTCTTTCGAAGGATGTTCATGTTAGATCCTAAGTCCAATATGGAATCCCAAACCTCATACTTATGGATTTGGGCATCCATCTTGAAATCATAGTTAGTCACAAACTTCTTATTTTCTTGCTAATCCAAGCTAGAAGTGCATTTTTGTAACTAAGAGAGGGTACCTTTATGTTAGGGGAGCCTTATATGACCATGTGGATGGCATCATGTGGTAAATCACTAATTTAAATTAGGTTTCATATAGTGTACATCCCAATGTTAATCTTCATATATATTAAATCATTAGGTTGACAATCTTACCAATATGGAATCGTGCATTATCAATTGATATTTCATCTATTGAATTATCACATATCATAAGCCCTTCACTTCATCCATATTGTGGCAATTCTTCTTTGTTCTACCACCATTCACTAACCCCCAAGGAGATTACCACTCATGCCCTTATGCCCATTTTCTCCATTTGTAGTCTTCACCTCTTAGCTTTACGTACATCTAGTTGCTCATTGGGGAATTTATCTCCTCGCTTCCCCTTATTCTTCCACTTAGTTTCTTCAAGATTCGTTTTTTATATTTCTCCTCTCAACACATTGATTACATTCATTGATGGGACCATTGTCCCCTTGTTGTAATTTGACAAACTACCTTGGCACGAAAATTCTCCATATTATGAGTATTCATCCTATAGAAGTTGTTAACAGTGGTGGTTAAGGAAACTGTGTACTTTTGCAACATTAGGAATGTTGTAGAGGGTGTTCATGAGTTTTTGCAATGCTCCATATTATTATTCAATAATAATAAATAATAATAAACTCTTTTACTAATACAAGAAAAAAAGGTAAAAACAAGTAAAAAATAAATTTATGGAAAATAACTAAATTTAGAATTTAAGTTTAATATAAAAATAAAAATGCATGATGACTAGTAGATTATTTGCATGAATTTTTTTCCTTCCTTTTTTCGAACAAAGGAGTTCTATTTAATGGATGAGGAGAAAGATGTGAGACATCCATTTCCTAGAGAATTATTATGAATTAAGTATTAGTCACTTATAAATGTAGTGAATTGAGGGCTCAAGAATGGCCAGTTGTAGAAAGACATGTTGTAGGTGAGCCTACCATTGAGTGGTGATTCATCCCCTACACATTATTTGTAGTCAACATGATTAGATAATACAACTCAATAGTTCAACATTATATACATTGTATGTAAATATATTCTCAACAGTTCCATGTTCTTAGCATTATGAGTACGTAGATTTCTTCATCTCGTAGGTAAATTCTCATCATCCATTTCTCTTGTGGATTATGCAATAATGAATGAAACCTTATTTATGTTTATTATCAATAATTTGAATTTCTACGTGTATTCTTTTTATATTTAATTTATAAATTGGACCATTACATATGGTATCAAGGCTTCACTTTCCATCTCTATTGGAACTTTGGGTTACCTCCTTCATAATTGATTATTTAAATTAATTTTATCACATTTATTTAGAGAATATCATTAAAATATTAATGTTAGATTGTTAAAAAAAATTTGATTATCAAATTACACATACCTTCTATTTGTTAAAAAAAAAGAACTAAAGCTCATTTTAAACACATATTTTGGGAAAACTCTTCTAAAGAATTTAGATGAAGATCTATAACATTGCCTTGATTTTTCTTTTCCCTGTAAACCCACAAAGTAGCAACAACTAACTATTTCCTATGTCACCAACACTCTTAGGATATTATTCTTCCACTATTCTTTTATGGGCCATCGGCAAGTGCTCTCGCTAATACAAGATAAAATGCAATATTCTTGTTTAATTATTTAACTAAAAACATGCATAAAATATTACAGCATAAATTTGTTGTTGGAAATAATAGTAGAGTGCCATATAAATTTCTTTGATGCCACTGTAATATTCCTTTTGGAATATTTGGCTAGAATTCCCAACAATTCATTTCAGCAAAATATAGCATAATTCAAATTGTACAATTTTATGAGCACAAATAAAATTGAAAATGTAAAAGAAACTAGAAATGTTGCAACTTAGAATAAACATGAGACATGTAACAAACTCTGCAAAATTCAACTTTATTCTTATATTAAATATGGTTCTAAGAACATGTTACAAACACTAGCAAATGGTTAATAATAACTATTACATCACTGGAAATAAAGCCAAGATTGGAGATCTAGGTGATCCCCACTTCCAACCCACAGATCTACTCGAGATTTATTCATGAACTAATGCAGATGAATCCCTACGATATTTCTAAATGAAATATCCACAATAATGAGTTGGGGTTTCATCCAAAACATATAAAAACCCAAGGGTTTTTTGTCTTAGGGCTCTCTAAACCTGAGAACCAAATTCCAAAAAAACTCCAAGAGAAATTATTCCAATTCCAAGATATCCCAAATGACTTGCTTACCTTTGTTTTAATGATTTGAGGGATCTCTCTCCAACCTTCTAGAAGCACTTTTGTTTTATTATTTTATTTTCATTCTAGAAGCTTCTCCCCTTCATTTTATTTAAGTGACTCTTTTTATTTCATTTTATTTAAGTCACATTTAATCCCGGAAAATGATTATTTTGAATTTATGATTCCTACCACTAATGTCACTTTTCATCATTCCATCTTGTAGATCTTTTCATCCTAGTGCCAACGAGCTATTATAGTAAGGTGTTTCTCCAAATAACCTGCTCTAAATAACACATTTAGCATATTCAGTTAAAATATGCTTAATAATAACCCCGTTTTACGAAAGTCAATGGAATGCAAAGGAACCAAGGCGAACTGTGTGGAACTAACCCTGATGATGAAATATAGCAAATGAACCTTGTCAGGCCCATAAAATGTCTCCAAAACCCTCTAGGCCCAATGATGTAATCTCATTCCTATGACCTAACTCACACAAACCCTGAAAATTCATCCTAATCACATCATAAGGGAAACCAAAAATGGGGATATTACAAATCCCCCCTCCCTAAGATTGCTTTCCCTTAATAAATCCACATCTGCCAAATGTAAAAGCATTTTTACACCAATACCAGGATCCCATATGAAACATTGTATCACATCATGCCTTCATGCCACCCAATCATGAATAGAACCCTTGATACCTCAATCCTAATGCCACCTCAGGCCTCATGTCCCTCGTGTTTAAGGGCTCCTACTATGTTATGCCCCTGACTAAGAATATCTTCCCATTAATTTCCCCATTAATAGAATAACAACTCATAATCTCTAGCTAATCCATCCCATGGGAAGGATCAAGTGCATGAACACTTGTACACAGAGTAAGTGCACTATTTCAATGTTGCACCATGCTCAACTCATGATGGTCTTCTTGGTAAATCCATAAGATCCTTCTAGAAAATTCGCCCCTTCTCTCTCCAATGTACAGAGGTGGGCTGATAGTGATGCAAGGTTTGTCTATGTACTCTTGAAGAGGGATGTGCTGAAACTCCAAAATATGCTCCCCCGACAACCCAGTTAGGGGCATTAGTTGTTCCCCAATTCTAGACAGCTTGGCTGTTGACTTGGCACACACAACTCCAAGCTCCTCAAGCTCATTGATCTGCTACAAGATGGTTCCTTAGAGTGTATAAGTCTTCTTCTTCATCACTATGAGATTTGTCCTGAAATGCTCAATATTTTTCTAGTAGATATCATTTGGAAGTCCTACTTGCACTTCATCGATGGCTGGTCCCAGGGATGAATGCTCAACGATCTCATCCATCACTATCACTTGAGCAATTAAAGGGCTCTCTAAAAAAAGAAAATTGTGATCCTCATGATATAAATCTCAGTCATGCTTCTCCTTTTGATCATGCAATTCAGAGTGCTCTTCATGTGTCTCATTGCCAACCATGGACCCTTCAACCATTTCTTCAATTTATTGACCTGAATTCTTTACCATTTCTTTCTCTCGTTCAATTTTTAGAGCCTCATCTATTTCTTTGTCCTTTTTAACTCCACACATGTGATCTAGTGTCCAAGTTGCCTTACATGTGAAATAGATCTGCTCTCTTCTCATTTTATTTATACTCTTCCTTGGAAGTTCTTCAGACTACTTTTTCTTTGGAAACAAGTTAGTTGACTAAATCTAGATTGCAACTGAGTTGATTTGATTGCCAAACCATGAGCATGGTATCCCACAAAGCTCGGCATCCCACATAATCTGGATCAAATGCATAGAGCAGTGGCGGCCATGCACGATTATTGGATTGATTGAGATCAAAACTAGTCAGAGCTCTCTCTTGGGTTCAAATTGTACATCACAATGGTCGTATTCAGAGAGTATTTAGGGCCCTCTTTGACCACCGATTCGATCCTATGAATCAGAAACGAGACCTGGGCAGGTAATATCCTGTTCACTGGCTCAAATTTGCGGTGCTGGAACTGTACAACATGTGGCTCTCTCACGGGGTGCCAATTAGTCCACATTCCCACTCAGTCGACAGGCCCATCAGAAATGCTCTCCCAAACCCGCCCCTTCCCCACAATGGTACCCACAATCAATTATCACCAATCTGACATCGAGTTATGTGAGGGGAGGGCAATGGATCAGTCTACAAAGTACAGACTGGGGCTCTCACAACTCATCACACCATGTACTCCTGACCCACGGATGTACTAACTAATCAATGGTTGCACATCTAAAATTTTGAACCCAATAATGAATCGCCCCTGATGATGAAAAATAAGCTCGGTCTGTATAGAAATAAGCATTTGACCAAAGGGTTTGTGCCTCGTAGAAATAAGCTCAGTCCTAATAGAAATAAGCTTTACAAGTTGAAGTACTCATTGTGAGTGAATTTATGTGTTGCTAGGTAGTTATCTCAACAATGGGCAAGGTGTATGTATAGGAGTCTTGAATCGAAAGTATTGTTTGTAAAAGGTCCACAAAAGCATGTGAAATCCTTACCTTGCATTATAAAATAAGATTTCAACCATTGAAGATGGGATTAAGTATTCTAAACAATTTTTAGACTAAATTAGATTTTTGTAGGGCAAGTTTCTACTTAACTAACTATCCAAAAAAAATGCTTTCCCTCACCTACCAAGATGTGCAAACACATTTCCAAGGCATTTTTTTAACATGTATTAATCTAGAAAGATGAAAAACAATTGATCTCCCACCTACCAAAAATGTGCAAACACATTTCCAAGACATTTTCTCTAAAACAACTAACATGTATTAATGTACAAAGTAAAACAATTAAGGTTATAGTGTCAAAGCTCATTGTAATGAATGACCAAGCAAATGCAATAATGAATGAGTTTATTATTATAAACGACCTAACAGATGTAATAATGAATGGCTTATTTATAATAATAAGGATGAAAATGTGACCATAAATCTATGATTTAGAACATGAATGAATGAAGAATGGAAAAGAATGAAGATGATTCACACGTAGATGAATACTAGCTTCTTAAAAATGATGATGACTTTGTTAAATAGTTTGATCGAATCTTCTCTAATCAAGTAACTTGTACTAGAGAATTTGTTAAAAATTGTTTAGAAACCTATGCATGCATTGGTAAACAGAATGATGATTTTTCTCTAATTAACTTGTACTAGAGAATTTGTTAAAAATTGTTTGGAAACCTATGCATGCATTGGTAAACAGAATGATGATTTTTCTCTAATTAACTTGTACTAGAGAATTTGTTAAAAATTGTTTAGGAACCTATGCATGCATTGGTAAACGCAATGATGATTTTTCTCTAATTAACTAACTTGTACTAGTGAATTTGTTAAAAATTGTTTAGAACCCTATGCATGCATTGGTAAACACAATGACGATTTTGGGTTGTCTAGAAACCTATACATACATTGGTAAACACAACGATGATTTTGTTAGTGTAGTTTTCTCCAGAACGTTGATGTGAAACACTAATTTCACATGTGTGGCTTGATAGGATATTCTCACGAGTATTCAAGATAATTGTTTCTTTTCTCTGCTATTAATATTAATATGCATATTATAAGTTATTATTAAGCGCATATGAGAAATCTTATAACATGGATTGGTTAACTTTTGAATTATATTTTGAGTGTTTATATTAATATGCATATTATAAGTTATTATTGATAATGATGATGGTTAACGTCTATCGAGACCGATCAAACATTGGTCTATCAGACTTAAAAAAACAAATTATTTATTTTAATTTAAAATTTTATTCCTATACTCAAAAAACTTGGAAAAAATTCTTATCTTAAACTTTGAAATAATTACTTCAATGTAAAATATTCATAGTTTTATGAAACCTCGAAGAAGTCCTTTCTCTAAAGATCGAAGAAGGAATTTTGAAAATGTCACTAAAGATCGAAGAAGGAATTTTGAAAATGTCACTAAAGATCGAAGAAGGAATTTTGAAAATGTCACCGCATTAAAAAGGAATACGTCGCCTGAGAGATTCGAACTCTCGCGGGGAAACCCCATGTACTTAGCAGGCACACGCCTTAACCACTCGGCCAAAGCGACAAACTTGGGACAACTTTAGGTCCATTTATATCTGTCCTTTCTATTTTTTTTGTTTTACTCCTGCAAAATCCCCTGATCCACAGAAGTGATTGCAACGTAGGAGAGAATGCAGACGAGCAAAGCCTATGCGGCTGCTCTTTTTAATGGTTTGCATGAGAAAATTTTTACCTTTTTTAACCAATGGATAGTCAGAAATATAGTTTTGAAATAGTCAACGATTACCAACCTCGGCGTACAGCTTGAAATGCATATATCTTTCTGTTAAAAATTAAAATCGCGGTTTCATGGTGAATAAAAATTAGTAAAATTACTGTATAATGTCGGCTCCCCACTAGTTCTCATTGAATGGATGAATGAAGGTCAAAGTTATATTGACTTGACTTTTGAAAATTTTATGTAACATGAAAAATAAATTAGCTAGGAGTTTGTCACCACAGATTTTGATAATATATTGCTAGTCTTTACCTAAGTTCATAAACTTACATAGGCCTTAAACTTAGTTTTCATTAGTTGTCCTCTCATCAAAGAAGCAAGATAAGTATTGCTTTCTACTAACAAGGAGTAATTCTTAATTAAATGGTTATGTTTTTATTTTTAATAATCAGGAGTCATTTTGAATCTTTTTAATAACCAGAGTCCTTTTTAATGTAGTTGTCTATAATGAGACATTTTCAAAGCTTTTCTGACCGGTTTTTCCAATCAAAATCCAGCAGCAATTTATTGGAATCGCAAGTTTGATAGCTAGTTTCTGCACAATCAAAGGGTCCCAGGGGTTTTTCAGGGTGTTGAATCCAAATATGCAGTTAAAAAACCATTTTAACAGCTAAAAATCAAGATTTAACCTCAATTTCTTCCGCTGGAATCTGTCACCGGAATCTCCAAAAAATCGCATTATAGACAACTCCATTTTTAATTCAATGCTCGCGATTTTGATAATTGAAGTAAGTATTTAAAAATAGTTTGATGAATAATTTTTTTTGGTTAAAATTTGATAAAAATTTATTCACGTGTGCCTTGTAACAAGTTAACCAAAATGTGGATGCCGTCAAGTGCAAGGGTTAAAGAATTGTTTGGGATTTTGGAAAATGAACTACTTAAGAATAGTTAAGATGGGCTTGAGGATATATTAGAATTACATCGGGACATTTGGTAATTCATTTGAGATAGGTATGCAACTGCGACAAAGAAGACTTATATGCCGAGAAGCTTCCATATTATTCAAATAATATGACATGGATATTGTGACACATGTAGGGGCCATGCATAACCACCTTTAAGACATGGTAATTCCCTAAAGGGCAATTATGATTATTTTGGATAATTTTATTCTTACTTGGAAATATAATTCCTATTTGTCTTACTGGTGACTCTTTCAATGTTAAGGAGTATGTTCCTATTCCTTAGGAGTTGTTAAGATCTATATGTTTTCTAGATTGGTGTGTGGTTGAGATATTCTCTCAACTAAGTGATTGTGTGTCCAAAACCTATATTGACACAACACTTCATGTATATATGTAATTTGATCAATGTAAGTTTTGTGTGCACTATTCAATTTTAAGTTGGTATTAGAGCTAGTTTGGGGCTAAGGCCTTGGCTCCTCCTGGGCCGAGGGAAATAAGAGTATATGTATTTGTTTTTTTTATTGGGTGTCTTTCCTTTATATTTGTCCATCTTATTGTTAAGTGATTGTGTTGCTGCGACTTTGGAAGGATTGCTAGTGCACCTGTTGATGAAGTTGACCGAAGAGGCGTGTGATTGTGCCTCTAACCTACTCACCTAGAGAAGAGTTGTGTGCTCTGGAGGACTGACGATTGATTTTTGTTCGTTGGACAAGGTGTGTTGAGGCTGTACACCCATGGATGGAGTTGGGAGAGCTACTCTACCTGAGACCGCGGCTAGGACGTTGAGTTGTGTAGAACAATTTGTTGAAGTTTGATGTTGAAATCTCCAAGGCAACAATGAATTTGATGAAGTTGACTATGTTCAAGATTAATACTGTTGCTGCACCATCAAGCCCTTGGTTGCGTCCGATGCTTGAAATCAGATAGATGCTTGACGGAGGAGTTCACTAACTAAGTTGTGAAGATGTGAACATATTGCTAATATGAAGTCATCCCTATTAATTTAACGGAGATCGGTTTGTGATGAGCTTTGTTCGTGGAGCATGTTGAAGTAAGTCGTAGATTGGTGGTTGCCACTATAGAGGCCGCTCCTGTTCCTGTGCCGGCTGAAGCTCCTGCAATGAAAGCCGTGAAGGTTGAGGGCAAGGCAGTGAAAACATAAGATGCAGAGGCAGGGGCATTTGTTGTTGAGGAAAGAAGCCAATAGCTACATTCTTTGTTCAAGGAGGAAAGAAACTTTGTGTCTGATTTGAAGGAATCAGAGAAAAAGGCTCTGCAAGAGTTGAGGGTTCGAGTTAAGAAAACTCTAAAAAATAATGAATTCGTTGAACCTCCTCCTACTCGGCCTAAATCTGAAGAGTGTCGCAAGAGCACTAGAGGTGATAAGACCGAGGGCATAAAGGAGGTTCTCGAAGTTGGAGAAGAAAAGAAGACGATCATCAAAATAGAAATGAAAGCCAAAGTCAGAGATGCTTCAAAAAGACAAAATTCCAGTTGAGAAATCCAAAAGCACTCATTCAGCTTTAGTTACTGAAATGCCTTCACTAGTTACAAATATTGTCCCTATATTTCATATTCTAGAATTGGAGTGAAGTTGTCACCGAAAAGCAACTTGTTATATAAGCTATGTTGATCATTCTTTTTAAGTTGTAATGGGCGAGCATGATTGCTAGTCTGAAGCATGGCCACTAAGGAGGGCTCATTGATCTGCGTAGGAAGGCCTCTGTGGGCGTGAAGTATGCATCAGATTGCTGTGGAGGCTGGGTGTTGTTGGATCTAATTGGTGGTAAGATAAATGAGGATGTACAGGTCACATCCAATGGCAATCAAAGTTGG
This sequence comes from Pinus taeda, assembly GCA_000404065.3. Classification (NCBI taxonomy): domain Eukaryota; kingdom Viridiplantae; phylum Streptophyta; class Pinopsida; order Pinales; family Pinaceae; genus Pinus; species Pinus taeda. The sequence goes on along the minus strand of APFE031083283.1, from coordinate 82,251 downwards.
AAACATTTGCAGACACTGTGTGATTGATGGTATTTGTGATTTTAAAGATTTGTACCAATATGTAAAATATCTCAATTGCGTGGATGGATGAATAACATGAAACTCCATAGGCAAAATTAATTGCTATTTCAATTTTTAAATTGGTATGAAAAAATTTAAGATGATCGAGCTGCACAAAATCTAAATGGGCAGTAGGAAATTGTTGGTCGAATCATAAAGGTGTGATCAACTTGGAATGAAGGAGTTTGGGGTTAATGTTGTTGGTTTTAATAATAATAATAAGTATGTCATTTCATGGTATTTATGATTTTTATTGAAGTGACATTGGTGTGACCAATTATTGTCACAATTATGCATGTGTGTTGGAACTGGTCATTCCAACAACACACAAATTTGTAGGATATGATGAAGACATGACACTGAAGATGGCATCAAAATAGCTACATCAAAGATTAAACGATGATGGAAAACTAAGATAAAGTTTGTATGAGTTTGTGGAATACACTCAAGATGATGGTGTATTATGTGTCACATACATTTATTAGTAAGCAATTCTAAGATGATTTGTAGTGGTCATTGTAAAGTATGTACCTTGTAACTCCAAGAGTTGGAGTGTGTAATGTAAACTTGATGAGGCATGTGTACCCCCATGAAGTTCATGGTAATCCTAAAACCACTATGTAAGTGAAGGTTTGTGGTAAGCCGAAAACCACTTTGCAATGTAGGTTTGTGGTAAGCCAGAAACCATGTGTGAGAGTGAAGTGGATAGGGATTCTTGTAGGCTTCGTTTAAGGTGAGCCAACAAAACCCTGGGCATGGTTGAGGGTGAGCCAAGAAAACCCTGGGCATGGTTGAGGGTAAGTCGATAAAACCCAGAGCATGGTTATGGGTAACCTGAGAAAACCCATGATGATGATGATGGAGGGGGATTTGAACGTACAAGTACAAGTATTTAGTTATAATGGTTGACAAAACCATGTATGCAAAGGGCATCCTAGTAGACTGGAAGTTGCAGCAGTTGAGCACCCATGCATTTTGGTGGATAGTTGTTCCTTTATATGGATGTTGACATATTATTTTGTCATGTTTGACCACAACTAGACTTTGCATATTGAGATTGAGACAAGTAGTCGTTAAGGGGGCGACTTGGAAATATAATTCCTACTTGTCTCAGTTGTGACTCTTTCTATGCAAAGGATTTTGTTCCTATTCCTTAGCAGTTGTTAAGATCTAGATGTTTCTTAGATTCTTGTGTGGTTGAGATATTCTCTCAACCAAGTGATTGTGTGTGCAAGTTAGTTTACCTATATTGAGACAACACTTCATGTATATATGTAATCTGATCAATGCATGTTTGGTGTGCATTATTCAATTTTAAATATTTTTAATTCAATGCTCACGATTTTGATAATTAAAGTAAGTATTTAAAAATAGTTTGATGAATAATTTTTTGGGTAAAATTTGATAAAAATTATTCATGTGCACCTTATAACAAGCTAGCCAAAATGTGGATATGCCTTCAAGTGAAAGGGTTAAAGAATTGTCTGGGATTTTGGAAAATGAATTACTTAAGAATAGTTGAGATGGGCCTAAGGATATAATAGAATTGCATCGGGACATTTTGTAATTCAATTGAGATATGAGTGCAACAAAGAATACTTATATGTGAGAAGCTCCCATACTATTGAAACAATATGACATGGATATTGTGACACATCTAGGGGTCATGCATAACCACCTTTAAGGCATGGTTATCCCCTAAGGGCTACTATGACTATTTTGGAGAACATTATTGGGGCATTATTTAGGTTGAACAACGTGACAATGTAAGCATAGGAACCTTGCTTCAGGGTAAAATGTGTCTTCTTGTTATCTTCTTAGACTATATGCACATAACATTTCTCAAGAATCCATTAATGACCAAACAAGCTTCCTTCCTTGCTACCTAATCTAGCACTTCATCGGTAAATGACATGGGGAAAGGGTCATGAACATGGGTTATTTTAGAGCCCCAAGCCCTAAAATCCATATAGACTCTAATGTATCCTCCCACCTTCTTGTCCTATTATTCAATTGATCCAATTCAACTGCCCCACCAATAATATCATATCAATGACATGCATATTTTCAATCTCTTATTTTACCCTTTCTTAAATCCTAGGTTTCAATATATAGATCACTTTCTTGATAGCTTTGGTTGTCAACATCAATTTACTCACATATTTCTAAGCTCCCCCTTGACCCCTCTCAATCCAATAACGTTTTTTGAGAAAAAATATGCATACTTCTTGAACAATGCCACAAACTTGAATACCATTTCATTGTCCCAAAAACCTCTTACAAATGTTATTGACTTTGGTCTTCTATACCAGTGTTCAATTGTTTTATCTTAAAGGCTTACCATATATCTCCTCTATAGTGTCTCCTATTGTCTCCTTCGTAGATCTTTGTCCTTTTGATTCCTAAAATAAAAAGTGATGCAACTTCCATGGCAGTTGTTCCTCTTCCAGTGCTTTAATTACCTTAACACAATACTTAAAATCATGACAACCATCTCCTTAGTTATGGATTATTTCTTCTTTTTATTCTTTGTGGTGATGTGTTTTAGATACATATTATTGCATTTTGCCTTACCTAGTATTAAATAAGAAATTATTAATAAACTTTAGAGCAGAAGTGATATTAAGTGCCATAACTAGAAGAACCCTTTTTTAGAGTCGCCCACTTGTGAATTTACTAACATATCTCTATGTGTAGGCACTAGGCATTAAGGATGGACTTCAAGGTGTAAAAATACTTATCAACCCAATATTAAGCCTTCTATGCTCCATTGATATATATGCATTTGTTTTCATGCACAAATGGATATGTCTTCCTCATAGACTTGAGGAAAGCTGGTCGATTCTTTTGTTGTCCCTAGAAGGTCAACAACTTGTTACTTAGGTGGTAGGGAAAAATAATGTCTCAACATTAGTTGAACCTCTTCCCAACTTTAAATGTGATCCTTATGAGTATCCCACCATCTAGATGGTGTGGAATATAATGTCACATCCAAAGTTGGTACCTACTACTAATTCTCTTCAACACCCCCTACATCATCGAAGAAGTGAGGCTCTTGTAGTTTTGTACGTATCCATCACACTGATCTAATCATAATGCAAAACCAAGATGTAATATCATGGTTGCTTTCTTGCTAATTTTGAAGGGATTCTTGATTGTTTGAGGCATAGGAGGAAATGCTCCCCCCAATCATAGCTCCATCCATTGTCAGATTGATATAGTCATATTGCATCCTACTCATCAAGTTATACAACTTGTTTATTACTACACCATCTAAGACATTGTCTATTAAATCTATGTATTAGTCCACTAAAATAGGATTGATGGGTCAAATTTCACTCGTTTCACTAGCTTTAAATACATTCCCCCATCCCCACTAACCCACACCTTGTACTTCTTAAATTTAATGATGACCTTTTTGTTATATTCCGTTCAAACCTAAAGAGCGTGTGTTAAATATCCTTTTTGTCAATTTTCTTCATAACCTCATAATCAACCATTTTTTCACAATAATTTTGAGATTGACCTCAACATTTTCTAGGTGAGCAATGGCGAGATAATGTATTAATTATCTAGCCACATCTAGATACATGAGTATATCATATGCATGCTCCCCATCATTGTCCACGATGTCTTTTGAAGGATGTTCATGTTAGATCCCAAGTCCAACATGGGATCCCAACCTCATACTTATAGATTTGGGAATCCATCTTGAACTCATAGTCAATCACAAACTTCTTCTTTTTTGGTCTAGATGCAAGTGCTCTTGCTAATCCAAGTTAGAGGTGCATTTTTGTAACAAAGAGAGGGTACCTTTCTATTAGGGAGCCTTATATGACCACGTGGATGGCATTGTATGGTAAATCACTAATTTAAATCAGGTTTCATATAGTGTACATCCCAAGGTTAATCCTCATATATATTTACTCATTATGTTGACAACCTTACCAATCTAGACTCTTGCATTATTAATTGGTGTCTCATCTATTCAATTGTCACATATAATAAGCCCTTAACTTCAACCATATTGTGACAACTCTTCATTTTTATACCACCTTTCACTTACCCAAAAGGATATTACCACTCATGCCCCTATGTTTGATTTCCCCATTTCTAGTCTACACCTCCATATTTACATACATCTAGTTGCTCATTGGGGCATTTATCTCCTCACTTTCCCCTTATTCTTCCACTTGGTTTCCCCTTCAAGATTCCTTTTTAATATTTTTTCTCTCAACATTTTTGATTACATTCATTGATGGGACATTTTTCCCCTTGTTGTAATTTGACACACTACCTTAGCATGAATATTCTCCATAATACGAGTATTCAACCTCCAGAAGTTGTTAAGAGTGGTGGTCAAGGAAAATGTGTACTTTTGCAACATTAGGAGAGGTGTAGAGGGTGTTCATAAGTTTTTGTAATGCACCATATTATTATTAATAATATATAAATAATATTAAATAAACTATTTTATTAATACAAGAAAAAGAGTAAAAATAAGTGAAAAAATAAATTTATGGAAAAAAAGCTAAATTTAGAAAAGTTTAATATAAAAATACAAATACATGATGACTAGAAGATTATTTGCACAAATATTTTCCTTCCTTTTTTGTAACAAAGGAGTTCTATTTAATGGATGAGGAGAAATATGTAAGACATCAATTGTTGAAAATAGCAACAAGTAATGCTAAATATAGAAGTGCTAAATTTAATACTGCTATAAATAACATTTCAGGATACCTTCCTATTTTAGTTAGTCCCTGAACTAAAATAGAGAAGTAAAAATTTGAATTTGATCTTATCAGTTGTTTGTAAAATAATTAATTAATTCACCATGAATTAATTAGTTGTAGAAAATCAAACATGAAGTCTATGTGGGGACATGCAACAGTTTCTCCATTAATTGAGGAAGTTATCCATTAGTTAAAGAGATAAGGATGAGTTGTAATTAGTTGGCTCAGTTAACTTAGTCAAGTCCAGTTAGATTTATTCAAACAGTTTGTTGAATTAATTGTGAGTTCAGTTAGTTAATGCATGCATACATGTAATTGCTGCACTTCAGATAACTGAATATTCTCTCATAAATAACTCATGAATCTCAGTTCAGACAGAGACCCAGTTGGGATTAGATGGAGGAACAATGTAGTATTAGTTGCTAGAATATTCCATTGTGAATATCTCTTGCATACAGAAGGAATTCTTTCCTTGAGGATTGCGCAGTTACTTCTTCAGGTTTTGTGAGTGTGATGAGGCCAATCCACACATGTGGCATCGTTGGACCCCAAAAAAAACTACGCAAGGAAATAGGAGGCTTGGAGGGCTTGAGGAGGACACATACAATGTCTATTCAATCTGTAAGCTGTATTGTTTGATTGCAGAGAGAGCAGGATAGACTGAGAGCTAATTCTTTTTGTAACTTGAACATATTTCCACTTGTATGATAATACAAAGATTGGGGTTTTAGGCTGAGGCTTTCCCCGGGTTATTTCTTCTGTTTTATGTGTGATTGATTTCTCATTCTCAGTTATAGGTGTTCTCATTGATCTTTCTCATATTCGATTAAGCTTTCGCAAAGTTTGTTGTAGAAGTAGATCTTGTGTTTTGCTTTAGTATATTGCATAATTAGTTGATCTACAGTGGGAATTTCTACATGGTATCGGAGAAAAGGTGATCAAAGGAGAAGAATAGTATACAATAAGGGAGAAGTTCGAAGTTTGTGGTTCCTGAACATAGAAATCGAGTTCTTAACACATCTCAATTTCACCAATGGCGTTGAACGGTTGAAGACTCAAGTATGCCCTTGATGGTAGCTCGAATTATATAGCCTAGAAGGATTGCATGGAAGCAGTATTGGAGGATAATGGTCTAAAGGACTTAATTGATCAAGAAGTCCCCAATCGACTGATGCTACTCAATTGGTGGAATGGAAGAAATGTGTCGCTAGAGCAAGGAGAATCCTCCTAGAGGGAGTACAAGACCACATTGTCTCGAGCCTCCATGGGAAGGAGACACCATTTTCGATGTGGAAAACATTGAAATATCTATATCAGAACAATAATGATCAGAGGAAGTTGGCGCTGAAAGACAAGCTTCGTAAGATCAAGTGTGAAAAGGGTGACACGATCTCTACATATCTGAACAAGCTCACCACCTACAGGGATGAGCTTGGAAGTGTAGAGATCACGATCGCTGATGATGACATGGTGAGTCTTGCACTTCTTGGTCTTCCTAAGAGCTGACATAGCTACCAAGACTCGGTTAATGGAAGAGAAAAACTGCCAGATTGGGAACGACTTTGGTTGGATCTGATGCAGGAGGAAATAAGAATAAGCACCAGAGATGGATCCTCATCGAAGCAAGATGTTGAGGAAAATCTAGTTTTAGCGAGTAAGGCGAAGAAAGGGAAAGGGAAGGCGTCCCATCCTAAATCTGGTTCTTCCCATGGTGGGAAGAAGATTGACAAATTGAAAATGCGATGCTTTCATTGTCATGAAGTGGGCCATTATGCTACAAATTGTCCACAGAAGAAATCTAAGAAGGGTCCCCAAAGGGATCTGATGGTGAGGCGTTAGCCTCACAGTTTGATATGGATTTCTCGCTTATTGCATGCATGGTTTCATCCATGGTGGGATGTGTGTGGTACTTGGACAGTGGAGCTTCATTCCACATGGTAGGTGACAAGAATATTTTCAGCACCTTGGAGGAGAAGGATCTTTAGATGCCAATCGAGATGGACGATGATGGAAAGTACCGTGTTTCAGGTGAAGGTAGGGTTGTGTTTCAAAGGGAGCATGGAGCTCCCCTCACCCTGATTGATGTGAAGTATGTACCAGGTCTGAAGAAGAATCTTGTGTCTGTTGCTATGCTATAAGATAAAGGCTATGATGTAGTCTTTATTAAAGGAAAGGTATTCCTGAGGCATATCAGTACTGGATAGACAAAGCGAATTGGGATTTGAGTAAAGAATCTCTACAAGTTGGAGGTAGACGACTATGCTGCATTGAGTTCCAAAGTTGAGATGGTGTAGAGGAAAGATGTTGGCGAGCTATGGCATAGAAGACTGGGCCACTTGCACCATGGAGCCTTGAAGATCATGCAAAAGATTTCTACTGGATTACCCAAGGGAAAACTTGAGTAGACGAATACATGCAAAGGTTGTACTTTGGGTAAGTATGCGAAATCTTCCTTTCTGGATCGATACAGTAGAGCTGGAGCAATTCTGGATAGTTCACTCAGATGTTTGTGGACCATTCTCTACAGCCTCCACCACTAAACAAAGGAACTATGTTATTTTTATTAATGATTTTTCTCGTAGATGTTGGATCTACTTTATGCAAAAGAAGGATCAGACCTTCTTGAGGTTTTGTGAGTTTAAAGCCTTGGCAGAGAAAGAATCTGGAAACAAAATAAAAGCCTTGCATAGCTACAATGGTGGAGAGTATGTCTCCCAACAGTTTAAAGACTTTTGCGCTACAAAAGGAATCAAACGGGAATTGACGGCACCCCATAACCCACAGTAGAATGGGGTGGCCGAAAGGAAGAACAGATTGATTGTGGGAGCAACTCGAGTGATATTGCATGACCAAAGCCTATGACTGCATTTGTGACCTGAGGCATGCAATACAGTAGTATACTTGCAAAATAGAAGCCCGCACCGTATACTGGGGATGGAGACACCTATGGAGGCCTTTTCCGGGAAGCGACCTGATGTAAGTCACTTTCGAATATTTGGATCATCAGTTTACTATCATGTGACCAAAGATGCTAGGAAGAAGCTAGACCCAACAGCTGAGTTGGGTATACTTGTGGGGTACACAGATACACCCCACAACTATTGGGTGTACCTAACTACCACTCAGAGGACAGGGGTACGCAGGAATATAAAGTTCGACGAGTAGAAAGCCATGTGCTTATCACTTTAGAGGGAGCTCAAGTTGCATGCATAGGAGGAACTTTCAGTTCCTAAGGAGGATGAGCCTCAGATTGATGCGGAGCAGCCGCAAGCAGAGGATCCAGGAGTGGAGAATGTGGGACAACCATTTTCTCAGTGCAGACAGAGGAGGTTGCCCAAGTGGTACACTAGGTACATGGCCCTGGTTGGGGAGTGTGTAGATTCCGAACCTTCTTCATTCGAGGAGGCAGTGCAGCAACCAGCCTGGGTTGATGAAATGGTAGAGAAGTACGACTCTATCATTCAGAATAGTGTGTGGGATGTTGTCCCAAGACATTAGGATAAGTTAGTGGTGAGTTCTAGATGGCTTTACAAGGTAAAGCAGGCAGCTGATGGCAGTGTTGAGAAACATAAGGCAAGGTTTGTTGCCCGAGGTTTCTCACAGGTCGAGGGGATCGACTACGATGAGACTTTTGCTCTCATAGCAAGGTACCCATTGATTATATTGATGTTGGCACTATCAGCTTAGATGGGATGGAAGATCCACCAGATGGACGTGAAGACAACATTCCTCAATGGGAATATTGAGGAAGAGGTGTACATTGAGCAACCAGAGGGTTTCAAGACCTTCGATCATGAGTCACATGTGTGCTGACTTAAGAGGGCTTTGTATGGGCTGAAGCAAGCACCTCATGCTTGGTACACCATGATCAACAACTATTTCACTGGGTTGGGCTTCACCAAGAGTGAAGAAAATGCGAACCTTTACCACATCATGGTAGAAGGTAAACCATTGTTCATTGTTCTTTATGTCGCTGATTTGATTTTGACAGGTGATGATAAGTTGATACAGTCTTGCAAGGAGGACCTTGCAAGAGAGTTCGAAATGAAAGACATGGGTCTTATGCACTACTTTCTAGGCATGGAGGTGTGGCAGAAAGATGGTGAAGTATTTGTGTCTCAAGGCAAGTATGCCAATGAGATACTCATGTGTTTTCACATGGAGAAGTGCAAGCCCATGCAGACTCCTCTAGCTAGGAACTGGAGGAAGGAGGATGCTACTTCAAGTGAGGTAGTAGCTGCTACTGTTTATCGGCAGCTGGTGGGTTCACTTATGTATCTGGTGAACACACAACCTGACGTATGATTTGTGGTGGACCGACTGAGTCAAGCTATGGTTCAGCCTACCAAGATGTTTTGGAAGGCAACGAAGCATGTGTTGAGATACCTCAGAGGCACATCTCAGTTTGGATTATGGTACAGATGGACAGAGGGAGTGAAACTTCAGGGCTTCATAGATGTGGATTGGGCAGGGAGTCCATCAAACTAGAAGAGCACTTCTAGAGGAATCTTCAACCTTGGTTCAACTACAGTTTCCTGGTACAGCAGGAAACAGAGGTCAGTTGCACTTAGCTCAGCAGAGGCTAAATATATGGTTGCTACTCAAGCTGCATGTGAGGCCATTTGGATGCGAAAGATTCTAGTGGGATTTTTTGGTCAGAGGATGGATCCAACTGTGATCTACTGCGATAATTAGATTTCTATCAAACTCTCTGAGAATCTAGTTTTTCATGACAGGTCCAAGAACATTGATATCCAGTATCACCATCTTTGAAACTATGTGGTCAAGAGGATCATGTTATTGCTGTATGTTTCGATCGAGGAACAAGATGCATATATTTTGACTAAGGCATTGTAAAAATGCAAGTTCGAGTTCCACAGAGACAGGATTGGGGTTACTGATAATCCATTTCTTGTTGAGAGGGAGTGTTGAAAACAACAACAAGAAATGCTAAATATAGAAGTGCTAAATTTAGTGCTGTTATAAATAGCGTTTCGAGATACCTTCCTATTTTAGTTAGTCCCTGAACTAAAATAGAGAAGTAAAAAATTTGAATTTGATCTTAGCAACTGTTTGTAAAATAATTAATTAATTCACCATGAGTTAATTAGTTGTAGAAAATCAAACATGAAGTCTATGTGGGGACATGCAACAGTTTCTCCATTAATTGAGGAATTTATCCATCAGTTAAAGAGATAAGGATGAGTTGTAATATTGAGTTGTAATTAGTTGGCTTAGTTAACTGAGTCAAGTCCAGTTAGATTAATTCAAATAGTTTGTTGAATTCATTGTGAGTTCAATTAGTGAATGCATGCATGCATGTAACTGCTGCACTTCAGATAACTGAATATTCTCTCATAAATAACTCATGCATGTCAGTTCAGACATAGGACCAGTTGAGATTAGATGGAAGGACAATGTACTATCAGTTGCTAGAATATTCCATTGTGAATATCTCTTGCATACAGAAGGAATTCTTTCCTTGAGGATTGCGCAGTTACTTCTTCAGGTTTTGTGAGTGTGATGAGGCCAATTCACACATGTGGCATCATTGGACCCCAAGAAAAACTAAGAAAGGAAATAGGGGGCTTGGAGAGCTTGAGGAGGACATATACAATGTCTATTCAATCTGTAAGCTGTATTCTTTGATTGCAGAGAGAGCAGGATAGCTTCAGAGCTGATTCTTTATGTAACTTGAACATATTTCCACTTGTATGATAATACAAAGATTGGGGTTTTATGCTAAGGCTTTCCCCAAGTTATTTATTCTGTGTTATGTGTGATTGATTTCTCATTCTCAATTATATGTGTTCTCATTAATCTTGCTCATATTCGATTAAGCTTCCTCAAAGTTTGTTGTAGAACTAGATCTTGTGTTTTGCTTTAGTATATTGCATAATCTATTGATCTATAGTGGGAATTTCTACATCAATTTCCTAGATAATTATTAGGAAGCAAGTATTAGTCACTAATAAAGGTGGTGAATTGAGGGCTTAGGCGTGGCCAGTGAAAGAATGACATGGTGAAATTGAGCCTATACTTGGGTGGTGATTCGTCCCTTACACATTGTTTGCAATCAACATGATTAGAGAATGGAGCTTAGCACTTCAACATTCTAGACATTGTAATTAAGTAGAATATAAATGGTTCCATGTTCTTAGCATTGTGAGTGTGTAGATTTCTTCATCTCGTAAGTAAATTCTTATAATCCATTTCTCTTGTGGATTATGCAATAATGAATGGAACCTTCTTTATATTATTATTAATTATTAGAATTTCTATGTGCAATTTTTTATATTTAATTTAGAAAATGGACCAATACTTATGGTATCAAGGCTTAAATAAATTTTGTCTCTATTGGAACTTTGGTTACCTCCTTCATAATTGATTATTATGATTAATTTTCTCATATATATTTAGAGAATATCATTTAAATATTAATCCTATATTGTTAAAAAAATTGAATATCAAATTGCACATACGTCCTATTTGTTAAACTTCAAAAAAAAAAACTAAAGCTCATTTTAGGGATTTAATAACATCTTGAATAAAGAATTATTATAGACACACATATTTTGGGAAAACTCTTCTAAAGAATTTAGATGAAGATCTAAAACATTGCCTTGATGATGTCGGTTGTTTTTTTCGTTTTTTAAACCAACAAAGTAGCAACAATTAATTATTGTCTATGTTTCCAACACTTTTAGGTTATTATTCTTCCGATACTCTTTTATGGGTCAGAGGAAAGTTCTCTCACTAATCTAAGATAAAATGTAATATTCTAGTTTAATTATTTAGCTAAAATCAGACATAAAATATTTCAACATAAATTTCTTGTCAGAAACGTTGTCAAAAACGCTGGTAGAATGTAGGAAACATCCACAAAAATTACATTGATACCACTGTAATATTCCTTTCAGAATATTTGGATAAAATCCCCAACAATTTAGGAGCGGAAGGAGTGGGAGTGATTATTTTATCCCCAAAGAACAAAATGTGTACAGCTTCACTTAGGGCCTGGGAACAACAACAAACAACCAAGCTGAATTCTGTGCATTTTGGAAGGGTCTAGATATAGCCATGAGTAAAAGAATAACAAAATTTATAGTCCTTGGAGAATCTATGGTTGTTATAAGGAAAATTTCCAATGTGATTGCTAGAGGCCTCCCAAGTATTCCCTCAATCGTTCATCAGATTGCCCTCCTGTGCTCAAATTTTGAAGAAATAACCTTTGAGAATATTATTAGAAATGTGCATGATGAAGTGGATAAACTTGTCAAGCATGGCTCTGAGCTTGAGAAAGGAATGAATATTCTTAGAATAGAGCAAGGTCTAGGGCTCCAATCTCGTGAATGCAATAGAAATTGATGAGAATATTTGGGAGGTCACTTTGCTTGAAACTCATGGTAATAAAATATAGGAGAATTAATGTTTGTCGCTGGGTGGAATTCCATTCCCTTAGCATGGATGACATAGGAGGACTATCGTTTGATTGACATAGCATATACACATTGAAATTCATGCATGAAGGTGATACCATCTAGATTAAATGGTATGGAGGACGAGATTGTTTTAATGTGAACACTAGTAGGAAATGGTGAAATTAGTGACTAGGTGACTAAAAAAGTTAGTCACCACAACGTTTCCAAGTGAAATACTACCAAAAATTAGCAATATTAAGAGTCCCAACTAAAAAAGACTAACATAAATGATTATTTTAGTCACCAGTTAAAATATACGACTAGCTAATAAGTAATACTACTAAAAATGATTAACATAAATGACTAAGTTAGTCTAGGGAAAAAAAATATGACTACCTAACAAAAACTATAATAACATGAATTAGTTGTTTATGTTAGTCATTTTAATTGTGTCACTTCAACAATCTAAAATTACAAGTCACAGGGGATTCAAAGGTTGTTTTAGATTGGGTGAAAGGTTATACTTCCTTGTACACTACTTTATTGGATCAAAGGATGATTCAAATTATGGAGCTTATTAGAATCTTTAGGGTCATATCATTTGATCACATTCACAGGGAATCAAATTCAAAGGTTGACAAATTATCAAAAAGGGGAGTGGGCCAACAGCTCCTTTTGCAACACGACATGACCACCTATATATGTTGCAACAACCTTTCCAACTTATTTAGTTGGTTTCACTTATATTTCACGTTTCTTCTTCATCTTGCAAAGTGTTAGTGCTAAGGAGAGGGTATGAACTTTCATCAAAGAATTCTCACTCAGTACCACTACCAAATTTCCTTCATGCAACTTGCATGATGATAAATGGATGACATTTGAATGTTACAAACGTGTAAGTAGTCCACATTCAAATTTGTTGCCTTCATTGTCCTTAGTAACAACGAAAAGTTTGAATATTTCCTTTATTTATCATCGCAAACACATAATTCTTTGTTGTCCCAAACATAGTTAATATTGTTGGTGTATGATATCTTAATTGTGGAATGGTCTCTTGACAATGATAACAAAATCTTAATCTCCAATTCTCATGAATACGATGAATAAATGATCTAATTCCTTACTTGTATAGACAATTTATGATTCATTTTCTATTTTTATTGTGCCATTGTATATATGCTTCACTAGCATCTCATGCTATATGGTTAATTGAGCAAACTTTATCTTTCATTTTTCAAGTATAATTTGGTTGCATGAATAAGCATAGTTATGTAATTAAAATAATTCAAAATTTGTTAATAATTCATGGTTTTTTGGACTATTCGCACACTTATCCCTGACCTTTTACTTTGAGAGTGAGTAGTGTCAAACCACTAGACTTCGTTAAGGAAATTCCTTTCATTACTCAATGACCTATCTTAGCTCAATATTTAAGGATTTCCCCCTAGATAAGGATATCCTTCTTGTAGCCTAAAGAGTGAGAGAAGGCCACCAAGGTGACATTGGGTGGCTTGCTCGATGGGTGGGGTCAAGACTTTTTTTTTTCCTATGAGATTGTTTGAGTGGAGATACAATTTAGAAAATGCTTACAATAAAATTAGTTTCCTTTATTTCCATCACCTAAACTACTTCCAATAAAATCATGTGCTTTTAATAAAATCTAATTTTGATAAATAATTAATTCAATAAAATTAAAAAAAATAAGACTATTATTATTATTGTTATTTTTTTTTGTGTATGAGAGAATAGACAACTATAGCATGTTTTTACTTAAGGATTGATCTTATCCACTACCACAATCACCTCCAAGTGTACCCACATTGCCTCACACGTGGCACACTGAGCTAATCGAAGTTTAAACCAATAACATCATAAGAAATGCCTTAACAACCCATTCTATCATCAACTAATCTACACCATGGGGCAAATTAAAAATAACTTTTAATATTAAAAAATATAGCCAATTTATTTTATTTGAAAATAAATTTTAACATCTAATTTGAGAAAACTCCTTAAAATAAAATTTAATGTGAAAAATGTTAAGCAAAATAAAGTTGGGGTAAATTATAAAACTAAAAATAAGTAAAGTGAAATATTAAATTAATAATTATAATTATAATGAATTCATATTATTCCTAATTTACCAAGTGCCAGAGGCATAAAATCTCTTCATATACAAACCTTTTTTAAAGTGAAAAGAGATTTGATCCCCTCTGCCCTTGGTAAATCCAAAATTAAGATCTATAATTAAGATAGATCCAAGCTAGCTTTATATCAATTTATGTAATTGAAAGTAGAGAATTATTATTTTAATGAAAAGTTACTTTCAAAAATATTTGTAATTTCCTCAATTTTAAAATAAAGCCAGCCTAGTTCCACCTTAACTCTGTATCTATCAAGCGACGAGAGGGATCACATATCTTGAGGTGAAAACCTCTTTTTTGAGTGCAAAACTTGAGGAAAGGTTTGTACCTCCAGAGGTTTCATCCCTCTCGGTGCTTGATAGATCCAGAGTTAAGATGGATCTAGTTTGGTTTGAATCATGTGCGGCCAAAGAAAATCTAATGAACATATGATTAATTTTATCAATAATACATAAATTCATCTAATATTAATACAATCATTTTAAATATGCTAATATGTTTCAGATTAATTTTATATTCTAATTTTAAATTTTCTTAGCTGCCTCAGTTTGTTGTGATGATAATAACTTTAATGATGAAAAATGATGAAACATAAATTTTGAATATAAAGGGACAATGTAATAGTGTTGAATGATAGAAAATGTGAATAATAAGAATATAGTCTTCATTGTGGTTAATCTAAAGCTATTTTTTTCTATTATTGTTATTGTCACCCTTTTTTACTTTTGTCATCTTTTCATATTGATTGTCATATTTTCATATCGATTATATGAAAAGGACAGGTTAAACCATAAACCATTTAAATCTTTAGCTCAATCTATTGTAGTAAACATCATTCCTTGTCTCTCCTTCTCTCCAATATTAATAGGTTGAATTACTATAAGACAAAAATCAATATACATTGTCAAAAGATTTTGTGCCTACACTAAAATCATTGCACAATGTTAATCCAATCACTTTAAGCTTAATGTACCATCATACACCCAATTACATCAAAATAGAAATCAACATTTACACTGAAATTAATGAATCTAATGCAAGCAATTAAATAAGATTAGAAAACAACGTTTACACTAAAATCACTGCATCTAATGAAAGCAATCAAACAAGATTAGAAATCAACATTTACACTCAAATAATTCCTCTAGTGAACGTAAGAAAATTGGATTATAAACCAACATCTACAATGAAATTAATGCACCTAGTGCAAGTAAGAAAATAGGATTATAAAGCAACATCTACATTGAAATCAATGCATCTAGTGCAAGCAATCAAATAGGATTAGAAATCACCATCTACATTGAAATCAATGCATTTAGTGCAAGTAATCAAATAAGATTAGAAATCACCATCTACATTGAAATCAATACATCTAATGCAAGTAATCAAACATGAATAGAAATCAACATCTACATTGAAATCAATGCATCTAGTGCAAGCAATCAAATAGGAATAGAAATAACCATCTACATTGAAATCAATGCATTTAGTGCAAGCAATCAAATAGGATTATAAATCATCTACATTGAAATTAATGCATTTATTGAAAGCAATAAAATATCATTAGAAATCAACATCTACACTAAAATCAATGGATC